>PVJX010006311.1:0-78543 GCA_004027295.1 Dolichotis patagonum
AGATGTTTGCATCCAAGGCTTGGATGCGTACCTTCCTGAGTCTTTCACCTTTTGCTAAATGAAATATTTATGTCTGAATAGTCAGGTGAGACTGGAGATAAATTAGCCACATGGTTATTTGCTGAAGGATCCAGGTTTCCTTTGCAGAAGGGTAGGTACAACCTATCTTACATCTGTATTGCCAGAAATATAAAAATGACTAATTCCTGGGCAGAGTTTCTAAGCAAGAAAATCCCCAAGATGATTTATTCTCTCCTTTCCACATCTATTGCTGTCTCAGTCTTTTGAGCACAAATACCAGATTTTGTTTTACTTTGGAAAGGTCAATATTAGTTTAACATACACTTAAAGTGAAATAGCCTATTACAGGAGACTGAACTCATGCTAACCTCTTAATGATAACAGTGAGAAATGTGGAGAGGGTGAGAAAAGATGAGACTTTTACCTTGGGATTGCTAGATCTAGCTCTAGATTAAGCCAGAAATGAAATGAGTTTGCCTGTGTCAAAATAGCTCTTGGTAACTTGTTTTTCCACATCCCTAACCCAACAGGCAGTTCAGTATGATTGACAGATGTGCCTCTAGAGAAAAGCTTACATTTTGCAGTGCTAAGCATGTTTGCATGGTAATGTAGTCCTATTCTTGGTAATGCAGAGAGCACTCAATAATGTAGGGTTGGTGGTCTTGCAAGAGTTCTGAAATTGCAATGATAGCAATTCTCCTATGCAAGGCAATTCTGTGTCTGTAGAACTTGGAGACTAAATGGGCTCTCACAAAGCATTTGTCAGCAGGACAGGATTTTACATTATTCTTCAGGGTTAGATGCAATTTGAAATTTCTGCAGGGAAAAAAAAAACCTTACATCATCCAACCCTTTCTGTCAAGGAATAGCATGGTAAGGAGAAGCAAGGTAGTCCACCCCCCCACCCAAGGAAGGGGATTAATTCTTGCTTATGCTGTTCCATCACTGGGCCAACTGGAGATCTACTCTACATGGGCTCACACTGGACCCAGGCTGAGGAAGTGGTGCTGTCACCATGGCGGAAGGAGGAAGAGCACACACAGTGGTATCACCCACCTTTCAGTGCTGTAGCAAACTACTCAGCCACACTCCACCCAAGGATAGCTGGGAGTGTTACTATCCTACACTAGCAGCTGGAAGAGGGCCAGATACCATTGTGAGCACCATGAACGATGATTATGCCACTCTCAAACCATGCACCATTTGTGGAATGCGTATCAGATAGTGCGACCTGTACTGCATGTGTGAATTGGTTTTTTTTTTGAGACAGGATCTAACTAGGTAGTTCAGGTTGGCCCCAGAACACACTACATAGCTCTGGCTGCCTTTGAGCTCACAGCGGTTCTCATGCCTCAGCCTCCCAAGCGCTGGGATCTCAGGTGTACGATCTCAGGTGTGCACCACCACACCCGGCTTCCTATTTTTGTTTAACCTTTGCCACAATCCTGGGAAGGAGGTACAATGATCTCCATTTTAAAAATGAAGATACTAGGTTTGAAAGAAATTTCAAAATGCTCAATCAAGGTCACAATAACCAGACTCTGAAAAAAGTTCTGTTGTAATCCAGCACTGCTTTGTTACCTTGCAATGTGCAGTGTCTTTACGATTCATTACCAAATTTGTAAATTCAAATCTATCTTAAAAACCCCAACCCCTCCCTCCCCACCATTCCTTGAGCTGAGGAGGCTCACACTGGGATGGGGTGGGTGCTGACTGTTTGTCAATCTAGGATTCAGGGATCTTGTTCCTCAGTCCTCTGAAAGGTGACTGTCACCAAAGCTTAGTTTCTTGTCACCTTCAGGTCGAATCATCTTTTCCTCCCCTCAGAGTTCAGTGTCTGTGAATGGTGGGAACCGTTATCATCCACCGACCACCTAATTATGAAAAAATGTCATGTGTGTGCAGCTTTTCTGAAGCTCCTTGGAAGTGCTTGTCTGGTTGTTTTCACTGGATAAATGTTTTATAAATTAACCAACAAGTGTGGCATAATTGAGGTAAGAACAAGAGGCACCTACCTCTAATCACAGGAACGTCAGCGCATGCCCATGGCTATTTTTATGCAGCTCAGTTTGCAGATGACATTTGTTTTCTTTTTCAGCTTTTCCCCATTTTGCATGAAGCCTACCCCACAAAACATGTTGCTGTAGCAACAGCAAGGACAAATACTTCCATGTGCTACATTAATAAGGCAACTTTGGAAGTTGACTTTCCTTCAAGACAGGAACAGTCTTTGGTTCTCATTGTTTTCCTAGGAAATTACTGAGTGACATAAAAAAACAATGCATCATTAGTGGTGGATGCAAACGTCCACACTGGCGCTTCCTGTGAGATCTGCTGTCTGCCAGGAGGCTTAAAAACAAGTCAAGGAGCCCTTTGGTCAGAAGAAACAGAAGGGAAGTCCCAATCTGCAGGTTTGCACACAGCCACATCCTGCTCAGAAGGCCACTTAATAGCCCAGGCAGCTAAAAACTCTCAATTGTCAGTGAACAGAGTTAATCACACGATGAAATTTGCTCCTTTTCCCCCCAGAGTATTCCATCCTATATTCTGTGTTCTCAAGCTGCTTAGCTTATTATAATTTAATCTGTTCTTCCTTTGTTTCTAGTTTACTAATCAGCAAAAAGAGTCAGTGTATCTGCGGTGCAATAAAAATTCTTACAAGTGCGTCATTAGAGTTCACACATTAAACTCCTTGAAACTGAGCTTCCCTCCCTATAAAATAAGATAATGCAGCTTTAAGTCCGTTCCAGTTATTATAGGTTCTGATGCTATGAATCTCAGTGAAATTCAAACTGTAATTTTCTTTTCTTTTCTCACAAAGAGCATAAACACTAAATCTGTTCGTCTCACAAAGAGCATAAACACTAAATCTGTTCGGGAAGACATGTCCTCATAGATCCTAAATGTAGCCACTGACACACAAAGTAGAATTTAATTCGTTAATTATTCCAATGTTTTATTAATGATAGTGTTCACCACACTGTAAACAGATTTATCCTTCCAGCTTTAATTAAAGCTCTTGGGAGCACTTTCCTCAAAACAACTGTGACTTTTCACTGATTAAAATGCCAGGAAACAAAAAAAAAAAAGGTAAGAGACACAATGCCTGGGTGGGATATGAACTCTGTTGATCTGGAGAAATAAAAGTGGCACCAGTGACTAATCAATTATCACACTGTCCAGTGACTTTAGAAATAGAATTATTTGACCAACCCACTCAGGCTGAAATGCCACTCTTCTCTAAATTTGAGGGCATTGTTCTTTTGTGGGGGAAAAAATTGGTACTAGATTATTTATGTTTCCACTTACTCCAAAGGGGCAGAAAACTGCTGACTTCTCAGCCACATCCTATCTGGCTAGGTAAATCAGCCCTATTATGGAGTACTCACAGAGAGGAGAGACACGTGCCCAGAAACACATCTGTAGTTGTAAGAAAGCACCGTCGCGCCTCTGTAGCAAACACATCCTCTTTCTCCGTTGCACTTTCTAGTACAGATGTTCATTCTGAGGTCTGAAGAGAAGAAAAGTTCCAGAAGTAAGGGACTAAAGCTAACCATTTGAGGAAACTTGTTTCCATGTTTTCCTTGTTTACCTGATATATATCAAAATCTTCTGTATTTTCTCCCTGAAGGAACTTTGAATGCAGTAACAGCCCTGAGGGCCGTAGGGAGATAGGTAGAACTGAGGGAAACACAGCCTGTGACCCCCTCCTTGTAACAACATTGTCAATGAAAGGAACTGCCCTCCACAGAGATTCAACATTGAGACTGATCCAATCGAAGTAGACTTTAGCATGTCACGTGGATTTCAAAATTACTTGTGAGGTGTGTCCTCACAATACAATTTAATGTTTACAACACTTTCCTCTGTAAGGGCACCATTTTTTTACACACAATTTGAGCTTTAGAAGGTAAAATAAGTAGACCAGAGATTCTTAACCTAGGAGACAGTGGAGATCCAGAGAGGTTACAATGGTTCCCCAAAGTCGCAACTTGAAGAAAAGATCTAACGGGTGGGATATCTCAGTGCCACACATTTGCCGTGGACTTCCTGTCTCGTGCTTGGGGTGCAAGGCCAGGGCCCCGAGAGGTCCAGGCTGTGCGATCACTTCTCACGGTTGCATCCAGCACAGAGCTCTTGGCCATTCTATTTGGGCTTCTCACTGCCTGCCCTGTGACTAAGGTGTGCTGAAGAGATACTCTCCTGCTATTGGGAGAAAGATGATGAAGCCTAGAAAGATTTTTGCTGTTGTTGTTTTGTTTTGCTTTGCTTTGCTTTGGTCTTTTTGAGACAGGGTCTTGCTATACAGTTCAAGCTGGCCTGGCAACTTGCAAGGATCCTTCTGCCTCAGCCTCCCGAATGCTGGGATTACAGGGGTGCACCACCATGCCTGGCTCTAACCTAGGTCTTGTGGGTCACAGAGGAGACTCTTAGGACCTCAATGCCAGAGTCTGTCCTTTGTAGAGGGGCTCCTGTATATTTCCCTAGTGTCCCCACCCAGAGCTGTAGGTCCCTGAACCCGGCTCTGTCACGGTAGAAGACTGCAGTCATCAGGATTTGTTGAGATTGCAGAACAAAGATAATTTACAAGCATGAACTTGGTTTCAAGGACTAAGGAGGGGCGGGCTTGACCTCCTTTAGTGCCAAATGGAGTGAAATTCTCATAACATGTATAACAATGTTGTTGTGCATTTTTATCATATTTTAGGTGAGAAAGAGAGCTTGCTTATTGGATTAGAAGAATTTGTTCCACTTGAAATCTTGTTTTTAATCTTCAAAGTACTTACAAAATGAAAATAGAAAGTAACTTATTGTAAAGCTATAGAATGTCATTTATTTTAATGAGTTTCATATAGTATTTTCTTTCTTTCTACTCTTTCTAGATGAATCATTTGTTCTCTAATATTAATGTGTCTAATGTGGGACAGATATCATCTGTGAAGTTTTGATTTTTTCACAAAATTGCCTGTTTCTGGCAGGGTTAGACTCTGAAATGCTATATTCAAAATCAGTTCCATCTGCTAAATCTACTAATCCAGAACATATATAGAGCCCGGTTACACTGATTGTAAACACTCTGTGTATATAAACCAGACACGTCAGAAGGCGCATTAACTCATTCAGATCATTAGCAAATTGCTGAAATTATAATAAAATGATACTTTATAAATCTGTAACTATAGAACTGACAAAAATAGCTCACTGGGTTACCCAAATGTGGAGTGATATAAAATGTTGTGTTGGCAAATTTAGGCAAATACAGCTGTTCGATCAACTGTGTATTCCCAGGCGTGTGTGTGTGTGTGTGTGTGTGTGTGCGTGTGTTTACTGCAACTAATATTAACATGGTCACATGCCGTTTTAGCAAAAGCATTTATGTGGAAGGTACATAATTTGTCTTACAAAATTTCCCCAAGGTGAGTCTTATTGTCTTACCCTGATTCTGTGTTAACTTCTTAGATTCTGTTATTTCCTTTGTAAAATAAATGCTTTACATCCTTTCTCTTGGAATGTCACAGATCTGTCACCTGTGACTGGGTTTCTACTCAAAAAACCAGGATTCCAGAGAGATCCATCTCCTGAGCCATTTTTGCTAATGCTTCTTCTGAGACCTTAGCTTTTTACGTTACCATCATATGAAAGGAATATATAGGAAAGAATGAAATTTGGAGCTTTTAAGGTTTTTTTTTTTTAAAGGAGCATTTGATTTGGGGAAAGCAGAAGCCTGTGTGACAGGTGATTGCTTGGACATTCTTAATCACTTTTGTAGCATACTGAAATTACCAAGATGATTTTTAACTGTTGTGGGAAAGTTGGCTATTTATTTTGTTTTCAAAAATCAAATGACCTTACTTGTTGCATGTCAGTATACTGTAGGGAAAATTTGTAACATTTAGGGACAATGTTAATGAACCTAACTGTTTAGAGTTACACTTAAAAATAAATTATCTGTGTAGCATGAGCATTCCATTTTGTATACAGCTTTAGTTTCCTTTTATTCTACACCAATGTGTATGGGATTTAGAATCAGCATTCATATTTTATTTTGGAAAACATCTTTTCTTCCCAGCGTATCTCAGCTTTCTAAAAAGGAACATAAGCCTCCTTTTGTCTAAGTTTCTTACTTTATATATATTCCAAGGTTAAGTGATTTGCAAGACCACATAGCAAATTAATGGCTAAATTTGAACTAGATTCTCAAATGCCCTGGTTCTAACTCAGCTGTTAGCAAGGTCAGTTTGGGTGCCTTCTGAGGGTGGGAAAATCCGGAAGCCGGTTTAAATGCCAGCCTCTCCTAACTTAGATGCTGTTTGGTAGATGGCATCTATTACAGTGGACAAGCACTGCAGAACCTACAATGTGAACAAACCACTGGACAATGCTTAGAGTGTTTCTGTGGCCTGGCCAGTGCTCATCTTTAGGGGTGAACAATCTCTAGTCATGGGGTCTGTCCTATTCATTGTAGGGTGTTTCCCAGCATTCCTGGCCTCTACCCAATAGAAGCCAGTAGTATGTATCCTAACTCCCATTACTTAGGGCTACCAAAAATGTCTCCCAGTTTTACATATCTAATGTCCACTGCTCAGGGCAAAGTCACTCCCAGTGGAAAATTAGTGTTGCAGCCAGGTATGGTGGCACAGGCCTGTGATTCCAGCACTCGGGAAACTGAAACAGGAGGAGCGTTACAAGTTCGAGACCAGCCTGGGCTACAAAGTGAGCTTAAGGCCAGCCTGAAAAAAAAAAAAAAAGAAAGAAAGAAAAAGAAAATCAGTGTTATAGGAGATATTTAAGTCTTTTACTCATTTTTTTCTTTTACTCATTTTTAAATAATCAAATTGCTCAGTCCTTTGAATGAAACAGCAACTTACTTGGATGTGTTTTGTTGCTTTTTAGCCACTTGTAGCTATTATTTGAACAGAACCGTAGACCTTTTGTTGTTCAAAAATACAGATGCATTTGTTTACCGTATACAGGAAAATCGCATCATAAACTTCCCTGTTTATTTATTTTAAGCTTCACTATTTTTAGCTTTTAAAAGCGAACTGTCTTTAGCTAAATAAATACAGATGTTATTTCAGACGACTGCATAACCGGACTCAAAATGAATAGAGATAAGGACGGGATGAAGGGAAGGAAACACAAGAATAAAATTGCAGCCGTCGTGAACAAGATTGAGGCGAATTAGGACTGAAATGAACTCCTCCACATGTGAACGCTGTGTGTCAGACTCTGGCTTTCCCACTGGAGTTTTCGTGAAGTATGTAAATCAAAGATTTATTGTGGTTCTTGTTGTTTAACTTCAAATGTAATCAAGAATAAGGAACCGTGGTGGGAAAGTCTGTCTCTCCTTTATTAACGTATCTTTTTCATGGGAAAAATAATATTAAGTTTCCATTTCTGTAAACTAAACAACAACACACTATGAACTATCAATTACCAGCCAGTTCCATATCTGTGGACCAATAAGAAGGCAAGGTGGATGGTTTCACATCTGTTTTGGGTGAAAGGCTGTTCCTGCCTGTGGTATTTAAAATTTAAAGAACTTCTGTTATTATACAATTGGGAATCCTCGGGGAGTAAAATGTTAATGAAATCCATAACATGCTCAGATTTTATGATAGCAGTTTGAAGAAATTCCTTTGGTGGGGTTTGTTGATTTCTGTTCCTGTAGTAATAATTGTGCCTTTTACAGAGTGCATTAAATGTTCACATTTAGGAGCAGTGGCCACGTTTACACGGCGTGTAATATAACACACTCACTCCGAGCTTTAAATAACTTGCATATTGTAGTTGGAAAACTCCAGAGCAAGAGGTATGTGCTCTTCAGAAGTGGCAGGAGCCATCATTTGAAACTTCTGGCACACTCCCAGCGACTTTCCCAGGGATGCAAGAGAGGTACACAGCCTGGAAACTGCAGAGCTGGGTATAGATGGGGATGCTGTGGCTGGGTGTAGTTCTTATTTAATGACTGGCCACTTGGAAGCTTCACATTAGAATGGCAACTTCAATCCACATCAACATAGCAGCTTAGAATGCGGGCCTGAAATGAAATAGACAGGCACACGTGCACACACACACATGCACACACACATGTGCACACACATGCACACACATGTGCACACACACACACATGTGCACACATGTGCACACACACATGTGCACACACACGTGCACACACATGCACACACACGTGCACACACACAATTGCACACACAAAGGCGAGTGTGAGAGCAAACAGACTATGTCCTTTTCCAATTGCCTCTCCCCTCCCTTATAGCCATCTAATCTCATTCAATTGTAGGTTCAAATAAAGAGAAGAAAGTAGATCAAATTTTAAAATGCTCTATAAATCCCAATAGTAATAAAATGCATTATGCTTTTATATTTCCAAGTATTGAACAGAGTAAGCATTTGAGACTAATTGCACATATTATGACTCAGATTAATCACATGTGCACTTGTACAAATGATGTGTGCATTCTTTTTCTCAGTTGTCTTTGCCACAAGGGGTTAAAAATGCATTGACAACAGTCTTCTAATTACCTTCCTTTGGGAGAATGATGTCTTAATTCTGCCTGTTTTATTTTTTCTTAAGTTCGACAGCTTTAAACTTTAAACTACATTTTATGGATTTAACTAAGAAAAAAGTAAGCTCTTTTATTCTTTTAGCAAGCCTGGGAGGACTATCGATGAAATTCTTCAGCGGGTGGGTGGTTGGATGGGAGAGACAGCCTCTCAGGCCCTTTCAAGCATTTAAGATTCCATGATTCTATTAAAAATAAATGTACTCTATCAGCTAGTTCCCTGAGCTTGCCTAAGATGAAAATATAAATATATGGAGCATAGCTGGAAGTCATTTTAAATACTATTGATAATCATGCAAGGCAGCACATAGCAATTTTTTTCCCATTAAAAAGTTTTTCCTTAGATTAAATAATAGTTTGGGTTGGCTTCACCAGGAAGATTACGGGAGGATTTCATTTCAAAACTTTCCCAGTGAGGCCTGTTTTCCGTGGTTCTCTCTTGCTGGCTTGCAGGGAGGTGCAGCCCACAAGGGGAGATGAGAGGAAGCGCAGACAGTGCATCTTTCATGGCTCTCCGACTTCCAGGGAAATGTCTGCAAGGCAGGGCCTTACGTGTCATGACAGTTCACACCTTCAAGTCCTGCCAATACTCGGTTTTTCTCTTTCCTTAAAAAGACAAATATCACCTTCAGTTCTGAGCATTTTATAACCCAGAGGATGTCCCAGAAAAATGAAGGTGAAAAACATTGCCAGGGATCTGGCTGTCGGAAGAAAGTCATTACCGCTGTCCCTTCCCTTCGAGGAAATTAGAAAGACATACCCTCCCTCCCGCCACCGTGGAACAGGCTGGTAGCTACAGGATCAAGAAGTTTGATGGAGCCTTATGTTTGAACATCTAGAAATGAAATACCAAATTGCTAGTTGGAAATAGTGGTAACAATGAAAAGAAATTAGAAAACCATATCAAATGTGAAATACTAATGAAAAAAGTTGTATTTCAGGAGGGACATGGAACTTATGGTGAGAAAAGAAAAAAGCTTTTGTTTACATTCCTAATTTTAACACAAGGAGGATATAGTATACATCCTCGATAATTTGACTGGTTATTTAAATGGATTTTTAAAATCCACGTTAGTCATGCTACTCTCAATCAGCAACATTTTATAATTCCTTTTGCTTTCACAGATGTTTCCAAATATTGCATGCATTTATAAGGTTGCTGTTATTTACTTAGCTCAAAAGTCCAAATGAAAGAATTCATTTACTTAACAATTATTTACCATCTAAAAAAATCACCAACACTCTTGTTCATTTAATATATTTGCAATAAAATAAATTGCTAGTAAATAAAGAAATCCTGTTTATTGAGACAAACAAGGGAAGCATCGTATTGAGACAAACAAGGGAAGGATCGTATATGATCTCTGTCTGGACATCCAGGAAGTGGGGTAACAGGAAGAGGAGGCAGGTAAAAGTACTTTAGGCCTCCATCTGTACATACGGAAAGTCAGCTCTAATTATCAACTTCTGTCATGCAAGAGTCCTGCGCTCTTAGTGGGGGGGACACTGCTGCTTTGCAGATGAGTTTATATGAACATCTGCTGATCTACTTGCCTTTCTCTAAAATGTCTGCATTTCAAATATTTATGTTTCTCATAAAAGATTCATCTCAATTAAAATCATTTTATCAAAAGTAATTCAAACAGATTAAAAATCAGTTGGTCGCATTTCTTTTTAAGTTCTGGAAGTTTTATGAAACCATGCAAAGTGATATGCTTTAATCCATATCTAGCACGCCTGTATGGAAAGGGTACCTTTCTCAGCATATCCCAATATCTGCCTGAGGTCTGTGTTTTCTGCGAAAATGCCTCCTGTCCAACCTGACCTGATCACAGGGATACAAACAGCATGGCCACGTCCAGCAAGAGACCGTTAGTCTTTTGCCACCGCCAAGCGTGTGGCTGAAACAGATGCACCTAACCATGTGTTAAGAATGGTTCCAGTGGTTGAACGCAAGTCACCATTCCCTTATGTTAAGGACGCCAGGCAGCGCTAGGAGAGGAATAACATGTGTTCAGTGTGACATCTCTGCTAATGCTCCTGCGGTTTGCAAGTTGTCGCGCACATGCATTTTTTCCATTATGTGACCCAGGGTGACATGCATGAAATTAGTAAAATTAATTTTTTTTTCCGAATGTGCAAACAATTTGCAGTTGTGTCCGCTGATTACATTTGGAAGGCAAAGTGGACATGGCCCTCAGAGCACAGAAGGATGCCGTACTTTGGCCCTAACTTCGGTCGGAACTATCAAGTAACAGCTCATGGCAGAACACCTCTTCCTTCCTTGTTTTCATTTAGCATCTCCAGCCATGAAATTCCACCTGAGTTGTTTCTTTTTTCCTGCTCCCGGCTGATATTTGCTCTGTTTAAAACCATAGACACTCCGTGGTGAATTCTAATTACGAATGATTCTCTTACAGAGTGGTTCTTTGAATATGCATTTTCCCGAGGCTTTTCTCATCCCTTTTAGAAATGAGGTTTTTAGAAGAAGAATCAGTATATAGTTCCTGGATTCATGGGAAGCTTCCAACAGGGAACACATGCTTGACCAAATATTAAATCATGAAGTTCATTTCATCTGTTCCCAGGAATGATTGGCATCCCTTCAGAGACAAACTGTTTACACATGATTTCTGACAACCAGCTGTACCTCGGCTGCCTGTACTTTCTCTTCTTTCTTGTCTCCAGGGTAGCATTCTTTATAACCTTCAGCGGGTGGCTGACTTTAATCTCTGTAATCCCATCAGCTCCTTGCAGGATTTTTAATGCCAAGTAGAGGAGTTTTTGTGGAGGACTTAGAGATTTGCCATCAGCAAGTGAGACTCTCCTTAGTGGAAGAGGCCCACCTTGATTACTGAGATATACATGGAAAACCCATGTAAAAGGGATGCTGTCAAGTTTATAGGCCAACTGACTGATTTAGACCTTCACCCCCATCTGTAAGTCTTTAGTTTCCAGAAATTCACCCGTGTGTTTATTTTTGAAACTAAGTTTTAAGGAGGAGGGAGAAAAATTAAAGGCATGACTTACTGCAAAACTAATAATCAACAAATCATTTGGGCTGGAGTAGGCAGCTGCTGGGTAGAAATGTGTGTTCATTTAGGAAACACCGCAATAGAGCAGGTAAAAACCTTTGGGTAGAGTGGAACAGCAGCTTTTGGAACAGAAAGATACTTTACCTGCCTTTTAATATTTTGGGGGTATCTTAGGTTTGAAAATGTCTTTAGGTAGCTTAGAAACTGGAAAAATGTCAGAGTTGTGCATTGGCAAGTTGCAGTACTGCTTTTCCTCCTGTCTGGGGCTTATGCCTGGAGGTTTGTGGGTGTGGTTGCTTCTCAGAGTCAAAAGACAAAGAAATACAGAGATCTCAAAAGGCCTCAGATCTCCATTCATTTCTTAGCCACAAAAATCTATAGTTCCGACAGGCTAAAATAATAACGTATGAATTAGATGAAAACGTGGTGACCAAACCCAGAGTGCTCATCAGTGTATTACTTATAGTGATGCAGTGAGATTTTGATGCTGTTAACTTTTGCAAAAAGACAAGCGATATGGAAGAAATCTAAGATTCCAGATACATAAACATCTGATATGTAAACATCCTGTGAATGTCCTGCTTGCAACCAAATTAGCTGTAAAATAAGGTGGAGAAGCTGAAGTGGGTGAGGTCTTTGAGACTACTAATGGATGTAGTAAGAAAATTATTTAACCCTGGCTCCCCTTTGGAATAACTTCCAGAAAAAGAGATACTGAGGTAATGAGAGATCACTAAAGAAATAAATTAAAATGAATCCTTCACCCAGGGTGGGCCTGAACAAGGAAATTCAGTGAGGCTCTTGTGTTAAGGAGTGAATGTTTCAAAAGGACTGGAGATTTTATGACTAGTTGTAATATTTGGAATAATAAATACCAGAAGAATGCCATTCCCCGCTTAAGAATACAAGTTAGTTGCACCAACACTTCATTATTGACTTTAATGACAGGTGGTTGGCTTTTGTTGGGAAGGAAGGGGTTTCAGAGCTTGCCAGCAATACTGGAACTTAACCCAGCATTGAATTTAAGTTCAACAGATTTTAATGATGTATCTGCTAAGGATTCGGGATATATGGGGATAAGTGAATTTAAAGTGCAGAGACTTCGTCCTTCCTTGAAAGGAGTTATAATCTAGGCACTGCAGGCAAAGCTAAACACACACACACACACACACACAGGTTTACCCAAACCACTAAGGGAAAGATATATTAAGTCCCATTCTAATTGTTAATATGTGTACAGATATGCATCGATGTCATATAATGACTAGAACAAATAGCTAAATGAGCCACGTGTTGGTTTTCTGTTGGAGGGAGAAGAAAACAAAAGCTTGAATTAGGTTGAATTAACTGGCTTAACATTCTCTAGGTCACTCCTTTACGTCAAAGGAGCAGAGCCACTTTTGGGGCCTCTGCTTTTTGGCCACCACAAGCTGGCTGTACCACCCAAATTCTCCCTGGAAAGCAGAACACACAGAGTAGTCTTATTGTGCTCTGCTCCCCTTGCACAGAGATTTATTGTCTGCCTGGCTTTTGCCTCCCTGACCAGAGGACGAGAATCTTGTAACCTTCTCTCCCTTTCACCTATGCCCCTAGCACGTATTTGTGTTATAAATGAGTCATTGTCAGTCACTCTATTTCCTCCTCAATGGGACAGATCCTAGAAACACAGGTACCCATTGCTATAAGCTCATGTTCTTAATTCACTGACTTCTTTTCAATATTTGAGGAGCCCACAGTACGATTCGATGGCAAAGAAATCCCCCTGGGAAAACCTCGCAGAGTTTTTATGCTGTTTCACTGAAACGTGTCCTTTTTAGCACTGATATTAGTGCAGGTTAGTCCTTCGAATGTATCAGCAGGCTGGAGAAAGTCTCTCTGGCTCACACAGCTGGAGTTGTTCTAGTTGCCAGGAGCGCCTGAACCCCCCGAGGCAGCACAAATGCACATGATAGCAGGATGACCTCAGCAGTGCTGCACAGGACCGTGAGCTGAACATTTAATTACAGTGACGATTTCACTGTCACTCTGTCACTAGCCACAAGTTCAAAGCCAAGGTCCTTGGGCTACATGAAGGCCCACAGAAAGGAGTGTGTGTGTGTGTGTGTGTGTGTGTGTGTGTGTGTCTGTGTGTGTCTGTTTGTGTGTGTGGCTGTGTCTGTACAAAGGGGATCAGGACAGGGAAGGACACTCACCATTGCCCTCTACAAAACTTTGCCAGTAGAGATGAGCTCAAAAGGAAAAACCACCATATCAAATATTTTCTAGTGTAGGCAATTGGGCAGGATGTTTCCGCCATGCCTTCTGCCTTTAGCTCACCAGCACTGGCTGCTTGCTCAGCCAAAGCCTTACCCCATCCTGTGAAGGGCAGTTCAAATGGTTGGAATCACCTTCTTTCCATAGAGCCCTTCCTCTATTGTCCCTTCCTCTGGACCCCATAATACCACACTGGAGGCTGGGGTGACACTTTTCACTTTCAGTCTAATGTCATTACTGCCATATAGTCCCATGGGCCCCCAGAACTAGGCACACACAAAGGTATGTTGCATTGAACGAACTGGGCATTGTTATCTGACCGCATGGCCTCCTTCACTTCATTCTGTATGTTTAGCTAAACAGCACCGCATCGCTGCGTGCTATAACACATACCTGCAGTTGGGCTACTCAGAAGGCAAGAAAACCCAAAACAGAAGAAAAAAGAAATCTAGCACTTAGTATAATATCTGCCACATAGTGGCTGTCCCAAAGATGCTTAGATATTTTAATAATACTGATCGATATTTAGCTACATCAGACAGTCCTCCTAAAATAATTCACAGATGTAATAAGTTGTGCTACCGAGCTGCATCCAGGACATCCTTTGCCCATGCTTCTGTTACTGTGTGCTCTGCTTTGGCAGGGGCGATACCAGAACCGGAGCATCACATAAAACTGCTATCTTAGAGAGCCTCCTGGGCACGGTCACCCACATCAGCCGCACTGACCCAGAAGCTTGCTCAAGCCCACCCCATGCAGTTTCTACTTCCAGTCTTTTGCTAGAAGGAGCTCTGCCTGGTTTCCATGGGTGTGGCAGAGTTAGGCAGGAGAGCAGTGGCCCCGGTGACCTGGGGCCAGAGCTCAGCAGCTCTTCATTAAGTAAATCCAGACAGCAAGGACACATATTCTGACTCTCCTTGAGGAAAAGCCTCTGCCTGGGAGATTTGCATCCCTTTGGACACCACTGAGCCTGGCTAGCACTGTTTTAAAATTATAGCATACTTACTTTTCTCTGTTCAGAAAGTTAGATAATTTTAAAAAATATTTTAGTGTACATAAAAATGTAAAACTTGTATGTATTAATGGGATACATACAGTGATGGTTCAATGCATGTGCATATTGTAGTGTTTATATCAGGATAAACATAATATCCTCAAATACTTTTCATTTCTGTATGATGAAAACATGAAAAAGAATCCTTCTTTTTAGCTTTTTTTTTTTTTTTTTTTGCGGTACTGGGGATCGAACTCACGACCTTGCACTTGCCAGGCAGGCACTTATGCCGCTGAGCTAAATCCCCAGCCCTCTTTGTAGCTTTTTGAAATATACAGCGCACCTAGGGCTCCTTACTTCTATATAATTATACAGTTAGGCACTTTTTATTATAAAGCTTTTAAGTTAAATTGTGAGCCAAGTTCCCAGGGACTGTATTGGACCTGTTCTGAATCCTTGTCCTCTTTCCAGATCAAAGGATTAGGCTCAGGTTTTAAATTAAATGTAACTTACAAGTAAGCATTCGAAAGACATTCACTGAAAGCACGAAGTCCACGGATCTTTTACCGTCCAGCCTGAGCTCCCGAGTGTCTCTGTTGGAAGAGGGAGCTATTGAAATGTCATCTTCTGGCCACGCTATAAAAGCTTTCTGAGGTAGCCATCCGCTAATTCACATGACACTGAAGCAAGTCTTTATTCAGGGGTAGAAAAGATTTCACTGGTTGGCGTGAAATTATTTTAAACAGTGTTTTCGAAACCATTAAGACTTCATTAGCCTTTCTCTTTAACTTGCCGTGGAAGTTTCAATTTGCCATCCACACTGAGCTCTTGTATCCTGGAGTCCATAGAGGCCCCAGTGCTATTTCAGGTCCTCTCTCTTGTGTATGAGAATGGATTGTGTTCTGGTATCCAGATTTTACAGGTATCCTAAGTGAGAGAGGACTTGAAAATGGAATGTTAGTCTGGTTTTTCTGAATATGCTTGTATCTGGGGAGAACAAATGCTTTTTAATATTTACTTCAAATGTGCTTCATAGAATAAGCTGAGTGTTCGCTGGTGAGGCATCCTGGTTTTATGTGCTGCTGTCACCTAAATGTCACCCAGAGCGTGGTACTGTATCTATCACCACGAGGAACGCTGGTGGAAGGGGGCTCCTCCACCCTAGAACACCATTCTTCTCCTTCACACTTGGCCTTTATGGCCTCCACCCTGGAATGGATTGGGTAGCTGGGTTCTGGAAACTTCTTGGGTGGAAGTGCTCCAGTGGTAACCTGCGGCACAGAATCCTTCTTATTCCTTGCCAGTTTTAACAATGACAGCAGATTTCACTATTCAAACACAACCAGATGGAACTGCAGTTCAAAGAACATGTCAGAATTAAATATTTCTTGCTTAATTAGTTGCTTCTGATTTATGCACAATAAATTACCATGAGAATGGAAGAATGTGCCATGAATCCAGATGCCACACCAAGCCCACCCAAGCGTTATCTTCTTTTATCTGCCCAAAATGACAGAGGTCAGCTTGTTGAGACTTCATTTTTCTTTCTCTTTCCCTTCTTCTGTTGCTGTAAACACAGTGGCAACCAGAGAAGCCAGGCTTTCCCCTGCCTCTGGTCTATAACAGTCTTATCAACTGGCTGGTTCTTGTGTCTTCTGGTAGAAAAATGCATGTACTCATTCACTTGGAATTGTTTTACTATCAACAAAAGTTTTGTAGCAGCCAACAGTTTCTTTTTGTCCCCCCCCATGCTTTCCTTTATTTAACTATGAAAAAAAGGATTAATTCAGGCAATTGGGACTAAAAGAAAGAATTGATGCTATTCTTCTTATATGTGCTGCAACTTGTACTGTGGTATTTTTATTCTTTACCAGAATCTTAAAATGCTTATTCATTATCTTTTGCTAAAAATGATCCATAGCCACAGTCTTATTTTTCAACAGCATAATCATTTGCAAAATTGTACTTCTCAGGAGCCAACATAAATTTTAAACTGTTAAACAAACTAGTCATAAATGCTCACATATTCCTATAATACTACAAAATATGTAATTTCCAAAAAGAAAAGCTATTGGATTTCATTATTATTAAGTAAGAAATTGTAAGTTATCTTTCTAATGCTTATGGATTTAAAATGTGAATTGTGAACTACTAGTATGGTTGCACTGGTTCCTTCATGGGCCACTGATCAGATCTAGAATATCAATTAGGGCTCAAGCACTAATATGTCATGGTATCACATTTTTCCTCAGTTTATTTGCTCGTAAAATCTTTCTGATATGATTGATCTAAGAATTACCAATAGATTTTTACCCTTAAAAATACATAGATGTTGTCTTTTGAGCTTTCTGTTAATAAAAGTAATTTTAGCTATCAGCATTTTTATGTAATACAATAATAGTGACAAAATACATAAAGTGAGAGAGAATTACATTGCTAACTACTATATATAGACAATTGCTAACTATGAGAAGTCTGCAACCTTACCTGTCATAACAGGTTGTGAGTTAAGGTCACACGACCTGGAATAGCAGTGACGTCCACATGCTCAGACCCTTGTCAGAAAACGTGTGTTTTATCTAAGGAAATGAGACAATTGCTGAAAAATATTTTCTTTAGCTTGTAGTGTCAAGCGATGAATTAAAGAGCTCTTTAAATCATCAGAGATGCTGCACAGAAAATTCAACATAGTCTCTCCCTCCCCCCTAAATTATTTTCCTGTTTTTGTCAGACCTCTGTTCTTTGTCCTTTATTTTTTCAGCCTGTTGTACTGTCCTGCCTGGGGACCGTTGAAAGTCGGGTGAATGTTCCCTTGCCAGCAGTGCCAGCCCAATGGGCAGTATTTTATTGAGCAAGACAGATTTTCATTGGAGAAATGAGGCTTCCCACACTCCAGCATTACCAATAGCTGGTTATGTGTTATTACAGGAAGCAGCGATATTCATTTCATGGCTCGAAGCCTGCATGCTGCTGTTTAACGGGCAGTTTGCAAAGATTTGTCGCATGATTTACTGCACAGTGCTAAAAAACATGGCGCTTTGTCCTCCAGTGATTCCCAGTAGAATGTGCGCCTTCTTTGCTTCTCTTTATCTGTGGAATGCATTTCCTGTCACTATTACGACAATGCCGTGGCCATAAAGCCTGCATAGATTGTTTCCAGAGACATCTCATGACAAAGAACAAGTGGAGGCATGGTCAAAATCTAGAACTATGGAACACCCTCAGAATCCAGGTCCTGCCACACCGCTGTCCCCATGCCTGGAAGCAGAAAAGCATAAGCGCTTTCTTCTACTTGGGTCCTTTCTGGTCACAAATATAAAGCTTAGGATTTCCTCATCTGTGTCCACTAACAATGCCTTCTCTTTGGGCATGGGACACAGTGAGAGTAAGATGTGGGTGGACATTCTACATCAGTTTAGAATTTTATATTGATATTGGAAACAGAAGATCATGTGGGGTTATTTTTGCTGATAGTGCTCTGTGGGCAACTCTGAAAACCTCCACGTGAATTCAAAAGGAGTTTGATCAACTTTGAAACTGTCTATATATCCCCAGATAAGTACCAGACATTTATGTGTGTCACACACACAGAAGGAAATGCTCGACAGTGTGACTGAATGCATTTGATGTTGCGTTCCCTGAGTGCCCTTTCCCTATCCACATCCCTCGCCATCACCTTTCCTGTTTCGCTGAAGCCCACGGACTCAGATGCAATCATATCCACCTTCTAACTGAAAATAAGACCAGGTGAGAAATAATGATATTCTTTTGAAATCAGAAAATGTTGAGTGGAGCACAGCTGATTTGATTTAGAGGAACCAGATTACTTAATCGTGGTTATTGTGTGCCTGGCTTTTAGGGAAAGAATTGAGTTGTGTTTAGAACAATGAACCCTCCACAATGCAGAGGGGTAGACTTATGGAATGCTGCCCTGAGCTTGTGGCTTTGCCCTTCCTGCTGCTTGTCTTGGGCTGTCAATCCTGCCTATCGGAATGTAAGGTTAGTGAGAGCTCATTGTAATTCAAAAAGCTAAACCACTCCAACAAAAGCCAGTGATTGGTTATAAATGGTGTCCATGACAACTGATCATTTTGACTTTAGGAGGAACAGAGCATGCGCTTTTTAAGACATCAGTTCTTTTATTTGTTTTGTTGTTTTGTTTTGTTTTGTTTTGTTTTAACAAAGATTCTCTACAGTAGTAAGGGCTACGCATTGGTTGCTAACCATGTGTCATTTTATTCATTAATTTTCTCCCGCTCACTCTGCACTTCCTGCCCCTCCTTCTCTCTGGAACACTCTTGCCCTTTGTGTCCATTTATAAACACCTACCGTATATCCTTCAGTATGTAACCTGAGCCTAAAAGTATGCTGTGAAATTTCTCCAATTTCCTCTACCTCTAATTCTTTGATAACTTGTTTCCATCACCTCATTCTGTAATTATTTGTTTGTTTTTCCCACACTTTTACTGCTCTTGATATGCTGACTACTTCACACACAACTTACCAGATAAGCCATAGGAAGTGTCCACTAAGTGATATCACTCAGCTGAATAAATTCAATATCCAAATGTTCACAAGTAGCAGACTGCCCAAATAGATTTTGCTCCGCTAACTATACCAAGAAATACCATTGGGGAAACATTAAAAATGATGACATAGAAAAATGTATGATTAGAATGGAAATACACCCATAAAGAAAAAGACAGGTTGTCAAGCATAGAGGTAATAGGACTTAATTTTTATAATAATGAAATATGCAAATATTCACATAGATTTTATTTTAAAAAAAACCTCTGGAGTGCTGTATTATCAATGATCATTTCCCAATAGTGGTTTTATGGGGATTTTATTTTCTTCTATAATCTTTATTACATTTTATGAATTTTGAATAGACATCTGTCTGCTACTCCTTTGAGAAAGGGATATTTTTCAACAAAAATTTAAAATGTCTGAGAGGATATAGAGTAAGGACGCAACATGGATAACTCGAGTGATGGAGACACAAGTTGTGCCCAAAACATACTGGGGTCGTGAAACTGACTTAGCCTAGAGCTAAAAAGATGGAAAGGTTATTTCTAGTCAAAGAGAAGAAGAAAAAGTTATTTTAAGGCAAAAGAACTTTGCCATTGAAGACAGGCTGCCAGAGAAGGCTTACCTTCTGTCAGGTATTACAAATATTTTAATGCGGCTGAAGAATACAGATGAAGTGAAAGAAATACAGCAGGAAAGACCACAAAAGGTAGATTGAGATCACTGTCCTAATTAGCAGAGGCAGATATGTCAGAAAACCTAAGCTTATAAGATAGGAAAAAAACTGTTCTGGTACCTCTTCAGGTTTGTAAATGGGCCAGCAAATTAAACAGACAGATGACAGATTAACAAGGAAAAAGTATAGAAATTCTCTTAACACGTTCAATTTAATATCACTGAAACTTCATGGAAAAGAAGTAAAAACTCAAAGAAGCAGTTAGGTTTGGGCGTCATATCCTATTTTAACAAACAGCAGTAAATAGAGGAGAAATGAGCTGATGAACAGAGAGTGTTTGGGCCTCCAAAGCTAATAAGCTGTGGTAGAGTAGGTGAGGCGAAGTAGTGGGAAATACATGGCATTTCAGTAAAGTTTGTTCTTAGACACTCATCTCAATGCTGCCTCTCAGCCATGCTGTGGGAGGAAAGAGCAGATCAGAGAACTTTTCTCATGTCAGTTAATACTCAATTGCTTTCAGCTCAAGAGTAGCCTTTATGCTGGAGAGGCAAGTTTGGGAGTGACCTCCTCTAGAAGTCTTCAGTTATAAACACGGAGATGTAAGTCCACTGACTCTCCTGGCAGACACCAGTGTATGAGTATGATGCTTATGAGGCAAGGCAGTCTCCATCAAGTTTGCCTCCCAGACTCTCTCCAGAACTTAAGGGGTAAGGGTGGGTTGTTTGCTGAGCGAATTCCCCAAAGACCCTTGGAGAGAAAGGACTCATGGTAAGAACAGCCCTGATGTTGTCGTGAGAATCCACAGTTCTAGTGAAGCTGGGTCTTGTTAGAGTTCTGGGTATCATCCGATTTTAATTGCATTGGTTTAAGTCCCAACTCTTATAATTTTATGAGATTGTCATCCATCTTTACTAAACCCAGTGGCAGTAACGCTAGGAAGAAAAATGAAATGAAATTTCAAGTATCCCAGTGTGACAAATAAGAGAATCTGCAGAGTTTTAAAACACAGCAGGAAATTTTGTGCAATTATAAGGGGAGGTTGCTAATGGATCTCGTTGCTGTTGAGGGGAGAAAATTTCTTTTTTATGAGTGATTCATGCATCTGCTTTTATGGGGGTTTGTATCTGAGGTATTGGACATTTTCTTGTGTTGTGCACTAGTTAATTTTTATCTATCGATCCTTCATCTGATGTTAGCTGTTTCTTGAGCTTAGGATTTTGTTTTGTTTTTATCTATTGGTACCGAGGATCGAACTCAAGACCATGTGCTTGCAAGGCAGGTGCTTATGCCGATGAGCTAAATCCCCAGCCTTTTTTTGTTTTGTATTTTGAGGCAGGGTCTCACTATGCAGTTCAGGCTGGCCTAAACTCATTTGGTAGCCTAAAGCCTGGGATTCTTGCAGTTGACACCAGTTTGCTTCTTTCCTGCCTACCAGCTAAATTTCACTCAAAAGCAAAGTTATAAAAGTAGGAAAAGAACAGCCAGGGAATTAAGTTCTAGAGTTATTTCTAAGCAGCTCAAGTTGAATTATGCACTTTGGGGGATTTAATCATTTCCAAACTGAAGAGCCAGCTGTAAGTTTGACAGGAAGAGTTTATTTAAATAGCTCTGCTTCATGCTTCCTTGGACTTCAAGATTTTAAGGACCCTTCAGCTTGAAAGCCGATGTGGCATTGATCATGACTCCATGGGAAGCCAGCAAAGCGCTAAGTATTCTGAGAGCGTTTGAAAACTGTTGAATTGTCCGGCCCAACAATGTCTAGTGTTAATTTTAAGATTTCGATGTTATGAAACCAGAGTTTTTGCAGCACTTTAAAATGTAGTGAGATTTAGCTGGCCAGGTAATGTTCAGAACACCCAGTTAAATGTGAATTTTAAATCAGAGATTAATGACTCAGTTATTGGTATAAGCACGTCCCAAACATTACAAGAAATACAATTAAATTTAAGTTACGTATGTTTTTTAAGCAGAAGTATAAATTTAACTATTTTTTCACTTGATAACTGGGATAATCATTGACAACCTCTCTCTTTTGAAATTTGTACCAAAAGGGGATAGAACATTTAAGCCATTCATTCAAAGTACCGTGGGTCACTTTTGGGAAAATATTCAAATTTCATCTAACAAGTATATGCACTTGATACAAATGTGTTGGGTGAATTGGATATGTTAAATTAAAATTTAAAACACCCAATATTATTTTCTTAAAATATTAATTTCTACTAAAATCTTGCTTCTTTTTCCTTTTAAATCTTGGGGAAGCATACAGAACATAGAATTTGTATCCTTTAAATAAGGAAACTGAAGTAAAGATTTTTCAGCATTGAATAGAACCTTCATTCTTCCCAAAGGAGATCTATTATTGTACTGTTGTACCATTGGGTTTTTTAAAAAAAAAATTATTAGTACATAAAAATTTGTTTCCAGTACGTAGCGATTATATCCTTCTGGGGAGTTGACGCGTATACATACACATCTCAATTCTTTGTTCCTCCCCTTTCCCCTCCATTCTCCCTCCTTCCCTCCAGCTCTTGATCCTTCCCACTGAGAAGAATCTATCTCTCTGCTTGCTACTATCTATCTTGGATTTTACTCTGTATTTATATTTTGAGCTTCTCATATAAGGGAAGTTATATGATATTTAAGCTCGTGTGTCTGATTTATTTCACTTCACCTTATGGAAACTGACTATTGTTAAATTGTGCAACTTCCAGTTGGCTGCAGTGTGTTTTTTCCTGAATGTAACTCTTGCTTCAGTTTTAAAGTGGATTGGCAACTCCTTGATGTAACCGCTCCAGAGCCCCGCAGGAAAAAAGCAATTCCTGAAAGACAGTCACCATTCGTCATGAACCAGCCTGTGCATAACATGAAAACTCTTTAGGTGTTCGTGGCCTGCAGGCACTGGAGGGTTAATTGAAATATTGTTTTCTGAAAATTGGGTTGTCATGTAGCAATCGGAAAGCAAGATTCAGATGTGGGTGAGGATTTTGTTTTGTTTTGCTTTGCTTTTGTTGCTGTTTTCAAGGAAAATGGCCTTCCATTGCCTCTTAGTAGTGAATATCTTACTGTCAAAGTGCCTTGTCGATGTTAATCACTTGTGTCTTGTAATTACTTTCTGTGTTCTTTAAAAAACATTTACCATGTTTATGTGTTTCATTTCTTTAAGCACATTTCATTTCTTTCTATGAAATACTGTCCATACGACAGAGAAAAATAATTATAGGAATAATCAAATGAGTTAATAAAAGAATGCTGAAAATATTTCTATGATATTGAAACTAGTAATGAATATATTTTAAATTTTTGCTTAAGTTATTAATTATGAAAATAATAAAACTTTTAAAATATTTGACTTTACTGGAACTATCTATAAGGCATATGACCAAAGAAAGGATAGAAAGATTTGAAAACTTGTATTAGTCAGGTTTGTATTACTATAACAAACACTCAAGATAACCAACATGTAAAAAGAAAAGATGTACCTTGGCTTACAGTTTTAGGGATCCCAGTTCATGCTCAATTAGCAGTTGCTTTGGGGCCTGTCAAGCAGCAGTACTTTGTGGTGGGAGCAGGTGGCAGTACAAAACTTAACTCTGCCATGACGTTATCCAAGCAGCCCAACCTTCAGGGCTATGAGACAAGCTAGTGAGAGTGGAAGCCAGACTGTCGTGCTGGGGACCCTCTCCACGGGACATTTACTGGGACAGGTTCCCAAGCCCTGGCAGGTGTTCCATGGAGATATGATTCTATCCCAGAGGGGCCTGGGAACCCTGCTGCCTCTTGAGATGTACTGCAGGAAGCAAGAAACTGAAAGACTGAGAGAAAGAAGGAATTTAGAGTCCCAGCCCTCTTTAAAGACTCCCACTGTATTGCAGATTCTCAATCCGTGGCTCATTTCTCAAACCACAACACTCTTAGTGCTTTACGTCAGTATTAGTCCAGTCTGCATTTCATTGGAAGGAGGGAGAATGCTGACCAGGTTTGGAAACATGAACCCTAGCCCGACTCTCTCCAGTTTCCAGTGTGTTCATTCGTCTTGTTTGGTTTGGTTTTCTATTTATAAAAGGACATGTATCAATGTACAACTTGGAAAGTATGTTTAGTGCTTTAGAAGAATAATGATGACATTGAACCCAATTTTTGCCTTTAAATCAGAAATCGTACAATACAGGTTGCAGCAAAGAGAAAGGTGGCTTCTTTTTTCCAGCAGTAGGATCCAGCCTTGGAAGTGGCCATCTTTGCCTTATTGTAGGAATGGACGGGTGTGGCCTGTTGACACCAGGTGGAATCAGACCCCACTGATCCCGGGGAGACAGAAATGACCGTGTGGAGCCCGTTCAGATAAAAACAAAGCGCTTCAGGTTGTAGCAGTGCAGGAGTAGCTTCCTGAGCACACTTGTCACTGTGTTACAGGTAGACCTGGGCCTCCTGCGCTTCGTCACTGCTATCGGAACCCAGGGTGCCATTTCCAAGGAAACGAAGAAGAAATACTACGTTAAGGCTTACCGGGTAGACATTAGCTCCAACGAGGAAGACTGGATCACCATCAAAGAAGGAAACAAACCTGCTGTAAGTTTGGCTGTCGCGCTTAACCAATTCAGTCTTTTAAATGGATGATCAATTTTTACTTGTTTGTTTTGGAGCTTGCTGACTGACCTGGTTTATTTTTAAATTGATTTAAAATGAAAAGAGCAATTAGAGGTTTAAATCTGACCAAGGGGTCTCATGTTCCCCAATCTAGAAGCCAAGTGGAAATTACAATGAATGCTTCCAAGTAAAGTCAATATCAACCAAATGAAGTGACAGACTCAACAATCACTTTAAACCTCCCAAGGGGACACAGACAGTGCCTAGGACAAACCCTGTCCTCTTAGAACCTTAGGAATTTTAGTTTTAGGTTTTTTGCCACATATATTTTTTTCACTCCCTTTCATAAATTCTTTCTTTCTTCCTCTCTGCAATGGGCTGGTTTTAGAAAACACCTTCTCCTCTACCCTCAGTGGCTCACAGACTAATTTACAAGTGCATCTGGCTGTTTCTTTTTGGAAACAGAGAACTAAAGGTATTTCGTTGTTATGTTCCTTCCAATCACACAAATAACGCACTACCTCCGTACTGCTTTCCACCAAGGAAGCAAATCAGACCGTGCGCTGTCCCCAGGTGCTTTTCCCTCAATCCTTTTCTCTCTCAGTTTGTTTGAAGTTCTACTTCCTCTGATTTGCTAATCAAAAGATGTTGGAGAATTCATCTTCACTGTTTTCCTAAAATTGAAAGTTTTCCCTGGAGACAGAGCCAAACACAAAAAAACTGACAAAGATAGTGGCAAAGATTCAGGCAACTTGAGATTAGGAACCTGGAAAGAAGCCGATGAGCATATCCTTATCTAACTTTTGAGCATTCGTGGCCTTAATTTTCTCATTCTGGGTCTGGAACTGAGAAAAGCCTCTGGAGGATGAAGTGAGAGAGGGACTATTCATTTTCTCTGATTGACAGCAAAACCCCCATTTCCACTTAGGCTCAGTAAGGTAGGAGCAGGTATACGTGAACTGCTGCCCCATGGCAAGGTTCTATGGACAGGCAAGTTCAAGACCCATCCAGACTTGGAGTATGTGGAATCAGGGAAAGAAATCTGAACAGAAAAAAAAAAAAAAACATAGTCCACATTTATGGAAATTGAGGAAATTCGTGATGACTCGGTGGATGGCGCTGTTGTGAGCACTGGACGATTCTGGAGGAATCCGTACAGGCATACAAAAGGGGTTCCAGGGAGGGAAGCAGAAAGAATAGGGAAGATTATGCAGAGATATAAACTGGGCCTCTGTCTGAGGACTTTAACTGAACCTCAATGGACTGAAAGCATCCCGTGGAAGTCCAGTCATCACTGCCCACCTCCTTTTCTCTGTACTTTGAGGCCTTTTAGCAGCAGTGTTCTCCCGTCTTACCTGCTTCCTCTGGAAGCACTGGCTGGACTTTGGCAAGAGCAGTCTCTGACCACCCTCTCTAGGTTGCACAGAATGTGTGTGCACTTACACACTTGCCAGTATGCTATGGGGAGTTCCCTCCTTGCAAGCAAAATGTGCACAGCACTCCCGCCTGGCCTCTGGAAAAGGCCTGTTGGCTGTTCAGACAGTAACATCAAAGCGGGATCTAGGCCCCCTGGCTGCCGTCTGCCTGCCCTCCGCTACACAAAGCATTCCCACATGGGTTGTTTCCAGGGAGAGATGCTGAAGCAAGACAGGAAACTCAAGGCGAGGATGAATTCTGGTATGAAATCATCGTTTGACCACCTCTGCTTGGACAGGCCACTTAGACCAAATGAAGCAAAAACTCCAGCTAAACTCACAAGCCCTTTCAGCTGCAGGGAAAAGCGACCTTCAGGAAACAGCAGTTCTTCTCCTGGGCCCACTGTGAATGATGGGGACAGTTTGCACAGCCCAGGGCCCCACGGGACACTGCGTGGGTACTGAGAGCCTATGCGCAGGAGCAGAGCCAGGGTGCACAGCGCACGGGGCTGAGAATGTTTACTTCCACGCAGGCTGTCCCCAACCCAGGGCGGACACCGAAATCCGAGAGACTGGGGCTCTCACTCCCCGGAGGCATGTCTAGTGCCAGATGTTCACACGATGACGAATGTCTCCCTCCCTTGGAGACCTTGTAGACAGCTCTGCTGCAGCCCTGTGGAGGGGCAGAGTGGCCTCATCAGACACTGTGGGAAACTGGTTTGTGCTTGACCCTTGCTACATTTGTACTCACGCACTTTGCTTTCCTTAAGAGTAGAATGATTCATTTTAAAACTAGAAGCCCTGGGAAAGCTGATTTTCAGTTAAAAATCATTCATAATTCATTTTGACTTTGGTCACTAAAATATAATTTGACCAATAACCCAAAAGGATTAAAGTCATTAATTCAGGTCCAGGATAAGATCTTTCATCAAGAAATGGTGTCAGAAAGGAGAATACTGCTTGACTTAGTGCTATAGCCAGGAACAAAACCCAGAATTCTAAAAAGCCAGACCCTGCGTTAAACTCCAAAAGCATTTCTTCAGGGACTCCTGGGCCAGCGAAATACTGAGGGTCTCTGTAAAATGTCTGCAGGACTCTGTAGGTCCGCTGATAAAGTTGAAACTTTTTACAATAATAGCATGTGTCCTTTAATAAATGTCATTCTATTAACTGTGCTTTTAGAGGCTGTAGCCTCTCCAAAAAACCAAATAGCTGATTCGGACAACATTCTTCTTTTTTTTTTTTTTAATTATTTTATTTAAAGAGAAAAAACAAAACAAAACAGAATAAAGGATAACAACAATACAGAATTACAAGGAAAAAAGGAAAACAACAACAACAAAACCTAAGAAATTATTACTTGTCAAATTACATACTGACTTCTTGGAAATAGTTGTTCAAATTACAAAGTTAAAACATGTAAAGTAGACATTCAAACAGTGAGACTGTTAACAGTTCTGCTCCACGATCTGACAAAAACAGCAATATGGTCATCCATCTTACCCACGCAAATATACATGCAATTATATCAAAAGGGTAGAATTAAACACAACAAAACAGAGCAAAGTGGATCACAAGAAAGCAATGTAAGAGACAAAAATTTCAAAACTAGGCAATCGGAGATATTCACTCTCTATCATATTGACTCTTGTTTTCTTCCAAATAGTTGTCCATATTGTCACATACAGGGAATTCACATGAAACAACCTAGTATGGAGCTGATCTGAACAGGACGAGGAGGGCATTTCAAGTCTTCAAGACCAGACATTACGGAAGCCAAGAACGGCTGTCATAGTGTCTCTCATTCTCCTCAAAACAGCTGTCCATACCTTCATGTGTAGGACAACATTCTTCTAGGACCCCATTACTATCATTTGGAAAAAACACAAGTTATTAACATTGCTTCAAACTTAGTAGACACACGGAAATTGTGACTAATTTTCATACGCGTTTGTGAAAACATTTTTTTAAATTTAAATACAAAAAGAATCTGTTAATAAAGAGTAATCTTTTCCTATGTAGATCTTCCAGGGAAATACCAACCCCACAGATGTTGCTTTTGGAGTTTTCCCCAAACCACTGATAACTCGATTTATCCGAATCAGACCTGTGACTTGGGAAACCGGAATCTCTTTGAGGTTTGAGGTCTATGGCTGCAAGATAACAGGTAAGCTCCAGCGGAAGTCTGCCCCACTGAAGTCTGATGCAAAGCTTTAATACGCGGAGAGTAACTTGGTAGTAATATGATCATGATCATATTTCTCGGGCAGTTAAGGGCATACAGTTTCAATTTAGACAAATCTGAACTTAAATCTTACGTTGCTACTCACTAGTCTGTTTGGCCAGTATGCTTAGATTTCAAACCCTTGGTTATTTCACTTGGAAAATAGTCATAGTACTGCTCATCACGCGGCTTCTTGTGATGACGGATAGAATCATGAATACCAAGAACTGAGCATATGCCTATGGCATGCGGTAGGCGTTGGTTTGCGGTACTTCTTCCGCTAGACTAGGAGCTCTGTGAAGGTGAGTTACATGCTTTACATTAACACTTAGTAGGTTTACAATAAATAGCTGCTCCGTGAAATATTCTCCACTGACTTTCTCTTATTAATTTTGAAATCTAGAAAGAAGCCTCATCAGCTACAGTTAATGAGTGTAACTTAAAATTTCTCCTTTTACACACTAACCATCCAGATAACTCTGCCTGAGGTTTTATGTATCTATTTGTTGAGTGAATATAACTGTACTAACACTTCAACTCAACTCGTAAATAGTTTTCTGGTTTTTAGAATTTGTTTTTTCCAACATCAATGGGACTTTAAAAGTCCCCATTTAATATGCAGTAAGTTCATGGAGTAGTCCCTTTGAGAGATGAGGAAAGTGATGAACTCAGAAACTAAGTGACTGAAAAAGTAGGGCAGGGCAGGGCAGGGCAGGGCAGGGCAAAGCTGGAAGTCAGCAAACATCCTGGCTCTGTTTCTATGGCTCTCAGTGCTGCTCTGATTTGTTCATTGATTTCACTGCACTTTGTCTTGTTTCGTTTTGTTTTTGTGGTGATGGGGCTGGACCCTAGAACTACTTACATACTAGGTAAGCACCCTACCACTGAGCTGCGTCTTCAGCCTGATTATTTTGTATTGTGTTGTAAATGGCAATCGCGTTCAAATTCTGTTCCTCTTCAGTAAATACATCACAAGCTTCCATGGACAAAGCAGCAACAATCAAAAATCCAATGCAGATGCGATCTTCATAGTAATCTTAAAAGGTGAAAATCTGGATCAGTAGACTGATTCACTAAGTAAAAGTGAAGAACTTCTAAAGTTCTGTGAACAGCCTTTTAATATAATATTAGTGTACATATTAAAGGTATTTCATTTTTATGTTTGTGCCCTTGATATGACTATTTTTAAAGAAAGAAAATATGGACTTTTCAAGGAAAAAATATCACCTTGAGAATTTTCCATGAATTTGTAAGAAATTTGGAGACAATCTCATAAACAGTGAAAAACTGCACTTGTTTGCAGTAGAGTTTATTTGAGAAAATAAAAGCTATATGATTTCATATCAAAATTCTATTTATTTCCATCCCAGGGGCAGATTTGTTTATTAGCCTATGTTCTAAGACTTAGAAAATTCAAGACCTTGGAAGCAGGAATTGGGTAGAAAAGGGTTTGGAAGAAGAAAACTCTCTGAAAAACCATATATAACCTTGTCTTTATTTTTGATCACCAGTTACATGACAGAAAGTTCTAGGTCATTTCAGAGCATTACAAATTTCAGAGACTACCCATAAATTTGTAGGAACACGTCTCTGGAGGTTTGGGTGGAAGTTTCTGGCCCATTTCTCCAAACTTATCTCCTATCACTATATTTTTAAAAATGAAATAACCTTTATAAAGACTCCAAACATGTTAGCCTGAACTCTGAACTCTGAATTTCTAGCCTCTTAAAGACATATGTCCTATCCTTTGAGTTAAACAAGATACTTATTTGAACCCAAATTGTCCTCTTTAATTTTGACAAAGATTTCCCAGGAGGTAATTCTAGGAATGTGAGCAAAGGAGGCAAATAATTTATTGAATTTTAAAATAACAATTAAATGACCTAGTTATTGAAACACAAGTGCTGTCTTGAGAGAGGATATTTTAATATTTCAAACATAGTCTATTTTACAATTATTTTAAGGGGCCAGTTTTTTTCAAATAAGATGCTGCATTTAGAATCATGCTTCAGTTCTCTTAATCATAACCACTTTTTATTATAACGATCCAGGCTTACCAATCATACAAATCAAGGGCTCTCACGGTAATAATTCATACGGGTGTGCACCACACTGTGATCTAACCCATATTCCCTGTTATCCTGTCATGCTCCATTCTCAGGCCCTCGCACTGGCCCCTTCTTTCCCCAAAATCTGCCCTCTTTTTCCAGCTTTCTTTGTTTAAAGTTTCCTCAAATGAGAGAAAGCATGCAATGCTTATTATCAGTTGCCACAATAAAACCTGATTCCGTCCATTTTCCTCAAAAAGCCATATTTCATTCATTCATTCATTCTCTTCATTGTGTATATTTACCTTATAATTTAACCCACTCTTCTGTGGATGCCCCCTAGACTGATCCAGTACCTTAGTTATCATGAGCAGCTCCACAAAAAACAGGAATATACAGCTATCTCTTTCGTGTACTGACTTCATTTCCTTCAGAAATATACCCAGAATGTCATAGCTAGATCTCATGGTAGCTATTTTTATTTTTTCCGGGAGTCTGTGACCTGTTCTCTGAATGGCCCTGCTAATTTATATGGCCACTGGCGATGTATAGGAGTTCCCATTTTTCCATATCCTCACCAGCTTTTGGTTTTTTTCTGTTTGTTATTTTTGATAGTAGTAGTCACCTCCTAGAATTTTAAATATTTTTTCTCTAATAAGATAGCTATACTCTCCAAGTGATTGATTGAGGTGAAGTTTTGAGGTGTCCCGTGTTCTACTGATGATCACAGACAGAAGTTACCAGGGGTGTCCAGGACCGTGGATGGGCAGGGCATATTTTCTCCCTGATCTCAAGTCTCTCATCTCTAAGATTAACCTTCATGCGGTTGTGATGATGATTAAAAGAAAAAAAAATATTTGCAATATACCTGGCTGAGAATATCCATTCACTGAGGTGTGTGCAGGAAATTAAAGCAGGACATGATACTCAATGAATGGAATCCAGGAGAAGCCATAGCAAGCAGAGTTTCCATAGGAGAGTATCAGTGTGTCTTCCTGGCTACCAGAATTTTCTCCTTTTGGAGGCCCCCAGTTCCCTCAGAGTGCAGATTAATAAAAGAACAGGGCTTCTGGACCTCTACTGGGAAACAAGACACAGGAGAGCAGGGCCTCGGGCACCTTTCTCTGCTGTGTCCCGTTGCGTGGAACATAATAAGTGTGCGGTGGCTACTTCTGAGTGAATGCACAAATTACAACTGTGCCTGTCCCTTGTGACAAATAGCTTCAAACTTCCAGCCTCTCCTACTGAGTAGGAAAGTCCTAACATTCAGGATTTAAGAAAAAAAGATTCTCCAAATTACACCGAGTGGTGGTACATGCCTGTAGTCCCAGCACATGGGAGGCTGAAGCAGGAAGATCATTGCGACTTTGAGGCCAGCCTGGACTACAAAGTGAGTTCAAGGCCAGCCTAAAACCTTGTCTCCAAAAAGACCAAAAAAAAAAAAAAAAAAAAAAATCTACCAAATTAAAAATTACCATTTGAATGTATCATTTGGCTTCCAAACCATTCAAAGCCCCAAGTTTTAACCTACTTTTTGCTTTCAGAAATTACTTTTTTAGAAATATAGCAATCTTAGAGAAATCCAGAATATAAAATACTTTGTCACCATGGAGAGATAAAAAGAAAATGAGATTGGAGCAAACAATTCTACTTTATAGGTGTTTGATGAAGGAATATTTTCATTATTTTGATGAAGTGAAATTCCTCTTTTTGGCAAAGGAAGAAGTGGCTGAAAATACTGTGGGAAGTTATTGCTTTATAGGTGAGAACACACTTTGCATTTGCTGTCTATGTGTGTTAACCGGAAGTCTGTTAGCTGGTCTCCAGCATTAAATTCACGTGCTCCTAAGTCAATCAGAGGTCACAGTGACCACCTCAGACATAGCAAGCCAGGGATGCTCTTCTGAGTCATCAAGGGAAGGTTAAACTATGCTCATTCAGGAACCCTCATGACACATAGTTATTACTTTCTAATTCTTTGAAAACTGGTTAACTGGATATTTGACTTACCAAATACATCTCAGGCTTCCTGTGAAAGCTGAGTACAGATTTTATAATAAAATAATGTCACTGGAAAGAACCACCTCAATCCCCTAATATAGAACTCACCTCTCCCTTCCATCCAAGATTGATTTCAAGCTTTCCCAATAGAGTTGCTGAGTAAAATATAGAATGTCCAATTGTACATAGTGCAAACAATAACTGCTTAGCAAGGTATGTCCCTTGTGTTACATAAGGTATACTAAAACATTCTGATCATTTTTCTGAAGTTCTAATTTAAATGGGCATCCTGTTTCTTGTATTGTTGTTGTTGTTCGCTTGCTATATATGACAATATCTGAACCTTTCCTAAAGGTTCTTGTAGCCAAGCATACTGAAGCAGCCTGCCATGAAGGAAGAGAGTGAGAAACAACTAATGTATCAGTTAAACCTTGAATTGTTAATATAATTTTTTCCTAATTACTGTTAAAAGAGCCAAATCAAGGTGCGTTCTCATTGTGGGCTTTTTTGCGGGGAAGGAGTGAGAGAGGTAAGGCAGTCATAGAGAAGAGATGGCACTGTCATGGTGTAACTTTGGTTAGATTACACTGTCATAGTGTAATGAATTTGTTGGCTGGATGGCAGCTGGGTATCACTAGGTTTATGGAGATATAAAGTATGTTCAGGCCAGCTCTGCAGAGAACAGGCATTAGCCTGGTGAAGGTTCTGCTTTCGTTACAATATCCAAGTTAATTCTGTTTTTCTCCAAATGGGAACATCTGGTCCCCATTACCAGCTCAGCATTGCCTTTGTGAAAGCAGGTTTTCAGTCAGGCAGGTGTGACCACAGTGGCCCAAAAAATGTGACTTCTATTTTTAACACTACGGTTTCACAGTCCCTCTGGAAAAGAGTTTTTGTAAATCTTTTTTTAATCTTCTGAGTGTATTCTTGGTTTCCAGATTCCAGACTGTGGCAAACAGTGTGGCTGAATGACAGGAAGGGCCCTTGAGAAAATGACGGCTCCCTGTTATTGTATTAATAAGTTGATTCATTCAGCAAATATTTGTGGAGGACGGCAATGAGTAAAGCAGGGAACAAAGACTCAGAGAAAATTTTGTAAAAATATGACTTGGTTCCCACCCTCTAAGGAATTAAAAATATGAGCAAGAGAAGAGCAACCATCTACAAATCTGAATATGGTCAACGACACAAGATAAAAGCAGATCAACTTGTGCAAAGAGCTGGAGAAAAGGCAAACTTGTTGGGAGAGGAAAAGTTGAGTAAGTGAGGTAGTGTTTGAAGGTCAGTCAATGGTTTTATGCTGATCAGATATTTGGAGGGCAAAATGATGGATAATTCTTAGTGGAAAGAAAGGAGAGATCGCTTCCCTTCCCCAATTGGCTCTAATAATGGGAGGGAATGAGGAGAGGTCTTGTGAGGTGAGGAGGAAGATTACGCCTAATTCTTAGCAAACACGCATGACTCAGAGTAAAAGTGCCTTGATATGATCTGCACAAGTCATGCAGCCAGTATCTGAGTAATAATTTTGAAAAATCAACTGACAACATAAGTGTAGCCTGATTGCATCAGAAGCATGTCTGTAGGGTGGTTGTATTTTTAGGCTAAATTTGTATTGGATTATGCAGAATTGAGTTACTTAAGAGAAAAATAGGATATAGTATACATTGCCACTGAAATATATACTTTTGAAGAAGAATAATTGAAGTATTCGTGCTTTTGCTACTAAGCCACCAGTTAGTCAGTGACTGATATTCTCCTTGTGCTCAGAAACTCATTGGGCTGCTGTACCATATATTCCCTTAGATACTTTTCTCATTGCTGAGGTGAAATACCCGACCCCCACAGTTAAAGGGAGAAGGGTTATTTTGCTCACAGTTTGTAGAGGTTTCAGTACCTAATCAGCTGGCTCCAAGGTGAGGTGGCTTAGCAGAGGGACATGACAAAGTAGAACCGGTTCAGTTTTACAAGCAGAAGACAGCAAAAGTAAGCAAGCAAAAGACAGCCACAGTTCTGCCCCCTTTTTATTTTATCCAGGCTACTTAGGACAGATGGCACTCATACCCTTAATAGTACTTTAACCCAAGCATTGCACAGTGAATCGATCCCAGTGTCACACACTCTAGATCCAGCCACCTCTGAAAAAAACCCACCTTTGACTGCATGAGGCTTTGGGGGACATCTAGACACAGCCATAACACATATGAAATGTTTGATTGCCTTTAAGGATCTTCCAATCTAGCTGTGGACGTGAGACTAACAGTCTTATAACATCTACACAATAGTTGCATGCTGAGCTAACATTACTTACTGTAATAGCTCTGAGAAACTGGAGCAGTTTGAAAAGTCTTAATGATGAGTCTTGAGATTAGATGTGAAGTTTAGAACAAAAGGTGAGGGAGACTTGCAGGAACATTTAGAGCAAAAGTGATGTGAGTGTTACACCGTACCCATGGTATATGAGAAGAGGATTGTTTCACTGGAGCATTCGATAAAATGAAACAAATGAGGCGAAACCATCGTGAGCACCCTGAAACCCTGATAGTTTTGATATTCTCCCAAAATGTACAGAGACATGGTAGAATTTTTTTTAAAGGTCTTTTTATTATTCTTGTAAAATAAACAGCATTTTAGGGTACACAGTTCAGTTGTATTAAATAGAATCACACAGTTGTCACCACGATCCAGTTCCAGGGCTTTTGGTCATCCTAAACTGAAACTGTAGCCATGAAATACTGGCCCTCCATTCTCCTCTCCCCAGATCCTGCAGTGACCACTCATTCTACTTTCTGTTTTGATATCTACCCAAGGAACCTCGTACCAGTGCCATCATGCAATTCAGTCCTTTTTGTGTCTTGCTTATTTCTTTTAACAGTGGAGATTTTGGAGCACATGGGAATAACATGACAAAAATCAACATTCCCTGAAAAGTTACATGGCAGCATCATGTAGACGTGGAACTGGAGTGTAGGAAGCCAACCAGAAAATCCTTTCACATCCTGCCCGTGACATGATTTTAAAACAAAACAGGAATAGAAAATGGAAAGCAAAGAGTGACGAGCTGCAAGGCAGGAACTGATTGAGGGTGCCACGCAATAGAAATCCAAGGCTCAGTAAGGGCTTCAGTCTCCAGGGTGAAGACTGGTGTTACCTACATTGGTCCACTTGAGATGACGGTTCCATATCCACGTGGAAGGAACTGACACAATGAGAGATGGGGTGGGAGAGTAGCGGAGAGGAAGGCGGACACTCTCCCTCCACACTGAGCCCAAGTGCCACTCACCGGGAAGTGCCCCTGTCCGTTCTCCAGCTAAGCAGAGCTCTTTCTTTGCCTTCTCTTTTGTCACTTTTTCACTTTCGTTTTAGCAGCTCTCTTGCTATTGGGTTCCATTCTTCCCATACCTCCAGCCCATCATAAACTATGAACTTCTTTGGGCAGCACCTGCTTAATCTGGGAATAATGTTTGGATAGCAAAGAGACTGGACCCTCAATGGTCTGACATTAAACTTAGCCAAAGTGAGAAGCGGGAGAAATGTGCGTGCTTGTTGAAGGTTTTCTTCACTGGGGGGTGTCTCTACAGCATGGAATTCTGAAACAGTAGGAGAAAGGTTAGAAAGACAGGACATTGGTTAAATGTAAAATGGTCCAGAGATTGAACAGATTATGTCCGTGGGTTCAGGATAGTTTTCCATAGACCTGCTTTTCTTTCTAAGTCTGTTGTCTCCCAGAAAATAAGCTCTCTTCTTCTGTTTCTTGCCACCTCTAGATTACCCCTGCTCTGGAATGCTGGGCATAGTGTCTGGACTTATTTCTGACTCCCAGATCACAGCTTCCAACCAAGGGGACAGAAACTGGATGCCAGAGAATGTCCGCCTGATGAGCAGCCGCTTGGGCTGGGTGCTGCCCCCGGCCCCTCACAGCTACGCCAACGAGTGGCTGCAGGTGGATCTGGGGGAGGAGACGATCGTGAGGGGCGTCATCATCCAGGGCGGGAAGCACCGAGAGAGCAAGGTGTACATGCGGAAGTTCAAGATCGGGTACAGTAACAACGGCTCCGACTGGAAGATGATCATGGACGGCAGCAAGCGCAAGGCCAAGGTGAGGCCCAGGGCGGGTGGGAGGCATCCCCAGCACGCCCGAGTCACAGCCAGGAAGCCCCCCCCAACCGTGGTAGTGAACAGGGGAAGCTGACACTGCAAGTGGTATCAGATAACCAGGCAAAGTCTTATCCCCCTACCCTGGCTGTGGGAGGATGGATGGGTGGACACTGGGACAGGAAGTGGGGCACCAGTGGGCACAAGAGGCTGACCGCATCAAACTGCAAAGCCTTTTACAAGCTTTGTGCTTTAGGTCGGGTTCCTCTTCCTACTCTCCCTTCCACGCCTGGTTTAAATAGTTTCTTTCTTTCTTTCTCTTTCTTTCTTTCTTTCTTTCTTTCTTTCTTTCTTTCTTTCTTCCTTCCTTCCTTCCTTCCTTCCTTCTGTCCTTTTTCTTTCTTCCTTTTTTCTTTCTTCCTTCCTTCCTTCCTTCCTTCCTCCCTCCCCTTCCTTCCTTTTGCTTCTTTTCCCTTCTCTTGCCTCCTTCCTTCCTTCCTTCCCTCTTTATTGAGGTTGTAGGGATTGAACTCAGGGTCTTGGGCACGCTCAACAAACACACTAGCACCCTGAGCTACATCCCTCCCAACTCCTTTGGGTATTTTTTCATTTTTAATTGCGATAAAATATATATAATACAAATTTTGCCACTTTAATCTTTTTAAGTTTCCATTTTAGTAGTGTCAAGTATATTCATAGTGTTGTGCAATGAGCCCCCAGAATTTTCTCACCTTGCACAAGTGCAACTCCATTCCCACTAAATAACAACACCCCATCCTCCTCCCCAGCCCCTGGCAATCACCATTCCACTTTCTTTCTCTATGAGTCAGACTATTTTAGAAGCCTCATATAAATGAATCATACAGTGTGTGTCCTTTTCTGAGTGGCTTATTTCACTCAGCATAATGTCTTCAGGTTTCATTCGTGTTGTAGCATGTGTGAGAATTTTATTCACCTTTAAAGGTAAATAATATTCCAGCGTACATAGACCCCATATTTGGTTTATGCATTCATTCACTTATTCACCCTTGAATACTTCCATCTTTTAACTATTGTGACAGTTACTCAAGTATATTCCCTTATGCATCTGGAACCTTTTAAAGTGCTTTTGGCTCCTGATAATATATCAAGAAGCGAAGGGAATCTCAATATAAAAATAAAACGTGGAATAATTTTTTAACTGAACATATGTGCTTTAGTAATTAAGTTTTACTTAGGCTGATGGTTGTGTTTACATTTCCTGAGCATGTAACACCATGGAAAGGTTTCCCAAAAGTCTGCTGAGTGGCCTGGAAGTTGATTTAGGACTAAAATAAGGATCAGCCCACAGACAGCCTTTTAGGCTCTGCTTGTAGTGTGGGGATTGGGTTCGGCTGATGGTATGTCTCACAGCAACACAACTGGCCTCAACTTGCCCATCCATGCCTTGCCCGGCACCTGCTCCTGTAGAAGAAGAAAATTTAACTCGTTGGAGAAAATATATCTCTCCCTCCCACTCCATGGAGTGGGAGAACATGGCTCAGTGAAGTCACTCATGCCAAAGGCTTTACGGGCAGGAAATACAGCACAACTAGTTCAGTCAGCTCTTTCAGATGTAGGGGCTCCGAGGAAACCACCCCATCTCCTACAGCCCACAGGTCAGCTGGCCCCTGGAAGAACCCATTCAGTCAAAATGTGAGGGTTTCTTCCCTACCTCTCCTTGGTAGCCTAGAGTTTCTGAAACTTCTTCAGAGTTACATATACCTACATGATGTGTTCAAAACATACAGAAAACATCAGGACAATAAAAGACACACTGCCACAATTCCTACTCAAGATACTCCCTCTCAGCCGGGCATGGTGGCACACACCTATAATCCCAGCACTCAGGAGGCTGAGGCAGGAGGATCATTGTGAGTTCGAGACCAGCCTGGGCTACAAAGTGAGCTCAAGGCCAGCCTGAACTGCATAGTGAAACCCTGTCTCAAAAGGCCAAACAAAGAAAGGATATTCCCACTTGTTTCAAACACACATTCCATCCTTCTGGCCGCTTTCTGCAGCACTTCCGGAAGTCTTCTTCCCTCCATGTCTTTGGTTGCACTATCCTAGCTTCCTCAGTGACTAGAATCAATTCAAAACATGGACCTTCATAGTCATTTTGACTCTGGGGAAGGACCAGAAGTTGAACAGTGTCAGGTCTGGTGAATGAGGTGGATAAGGACACCTTGTAATGATTTTATTTGGCAGAAATTGCTGTAAATAAGTGATCAATGGGCCGATCAAAATGCAATGAATGTTTAAATTTCAAAAAGTATTGTGGTAAAAGCCACATTGCAGTTAATCTCCTTCAAAATACCCCCTCTTGCATTGAACACACGTGTCCCACATTTCTCACTAACATGTCTTTTATTGTAATAAATTTTTTTAACTTAAACATTAACCGTATGTTTCGACCAACAGTTGCATATGCATCTACATTCTTCCTTTTGTTCATTTCACTTTCTCCTTTCATGTCCTTCCCTCTCTTCTTGGCGGAAGAAAAAGTGAAACGGTCACCAGAATCTGTCGTTTCTTCCAAGCCAGTGTTCCCTGAGCACCAGGGAACTCGTGACTTCATCAGAGAGCTTGAATATGGGGCTGTGGTGGATGGCAGGGTGTGCTGTTGTGACACGTTCTTCAACACCAGGGTTCTGAGAGAAATAGAAAACAAATCACCGTATGCTTTTGATAGGAATCATCATATGCTCCCTGTCTTTGCTATCTAATCCATGCGGCTGCCGTCAAGTCTAAAGCTGTCACTCCTGTGTAGTAAATCCGGTGCAAAATTTCATGAGAAGCCAGCGCACGTGTTTTAACTTTAACAAAATACTCAAGATTGCTTCACTATGTTGGATTTTCATTCGGAAAATATCCATCACTATCATCTATCTAGGTACTTAAAACCACAAAAGCTCCTAAATTATTTATATGGTCTAATCTATGATTCCCAACATGCCATTCCATTGAAATAAAATCTCCAAGATGAAAAGGGAAATTGGTGAAACCTTCAAATTCAGAACAGCATATATTTTATATAAAGATCCTTAAAATTCGTACAGATAAAGTACCTTTAATATAAAAGGGAAACGGGCAGCCTGTTTCGTGAAATAAAATAGTGCTTGGGTGGTTTTTAAATCCTCTGTGCTGTTCTTTCACTCTCAACCACAAACATCGCTTGGTGGACCAGATATATCAGACTCTTTGAATGAACTCTACTTCTCAAGAACAGATAGAGCTAAGCCAAGCAAGCCCCTTCTGTCTAAGACATAGTTAGTCACAGAACACAAAGATAATTCCTAGGCAAGTTCCTGTTATCAAAGATTGCTGATATTCTTCCCAGCTTACCACTGACAGCTTCTCTAATGAAGTCCCATTGTGTTGTTTCTTTCCTCAAGTTAAAATTAAGAGAGGGACCTGGGATTCCATAGATATCAGTGCTTTTCTCCTCTTATCTCTGAAACTATGTGAACTAGAGAGAATTTGCATGTTAGGTGATGGTACTCTCATTATAATTTGCACGGTACTGACAACAACTTAATTAGGCCTAACAATAACTATGTGTCAGATTCTCAATTACTGGTAGCTACTGGGGCTCTATTAAGAGTTCGAGACCCTGATAGTGCATTTACTCCTTTAGAAAACTAATTGCAAGAGGCAGCTCTATTTTCATATTACAAGTGGCTTTTCTGAGCTGAAAAATGCCAATTAATTTACTTCTAGAACTCAGAAAACCCCTTGGTTTGTCATAACCCACCCAATGTGCTCGTCTCCCCCTACACATCTTCTATTTTTTCAAGACTTTCCCTGATGGGATGATCACACTTGGGCAACTTTGTGATGTCTTGACCCAGCCATCAGACATTGTCCCATCGATTAGCAGTGTGGCCCCGGGCCACTCCATCTGGTCTACCAGACCTCACGGCCAGCTTGCAGCAAGTTAAAGACAAATTAATTATGCTAAATGGATTCCTGAGGCATAAACAATTCTTGGACCTCAATGTTCTTACATATTAAGGCAAGAGACTAGAGGTTGGGCATAGTGACCTGTGCCAGGAGTCCCAGCTACATGGCGACTGGGGAAGGAGGGTCACTTGAGTTCCAAGAGTTGGTGACATAGCAAAAAGCCCTCTCAAAATACTTTGTTTTTCAGTGCTGAGGATCAAGCCCAAGGTCTCACGTATGATAAACAAGTGCGCTACACCGACGTATACCCCACTGAGCTACACTGAGCTGCACTCTCACCCCCTACATGCGTAAGATGCCTAAGGCAGAGGTGTCTCAGTGGTGTGGTTAAGACCACCAGCTAAAACTGCTTGGGTTGGAATTTGGCTCTCTCACGTACTGTATGTAGTAGTTTTTGGTCAAATTTCTCAACTGCTCAGTGCCTCAGTTTCCTCATTTGTAGAAGATAGGTGACATAGCATTTACTTCCCAAAGCTGTTTTGAGGATTGCATGAGAATCTATCTCAAGCACTAAAAGCAGTCCCTTACGCCAACAAGCATCATACCACATTTGATATGTAAACAGACATTCCCTACTATGAGACCGTTTCACTGTTCTATGCAGACACTTACCCATTTCTGGAAAAAGAAGACAGACTTGGTCATTGCTATTTTCCTGTTATGCCACTCAGTGATTTTGATCTTCTCATCACTGTAACAAGGAAAATAAAGTAATCTAGTTGGTGACTCTAGCAACGGGTGGTCTAGCCCCTGCAAAATGTCATAGGAACTTCGAGTTAGGGTTGCAATTCAAAAGAGGGCTAAGATAGGAGCAGTTAAGCCAGTATTCAGAGCATCGCTTAATAGTCAAGACCCTGACTTTAGATGAGAAGACCGTTTAAATGACCAGTTGGCAACCCTGCTTAAACTGACAGTGACTTCAAAGAGTTGGAATAACCCTAGTTTTGAATAGACAGTATTTGTACTAAATTAAATGTACGATCCCTGGGTCAAGAGTATAGCTCAGTGGTAGACTGTTTGCTTATTATGAGCAAAGCCCCTGTGTTGCTTCCCAAACAGTGAATAAAATAGTAATTAGTATTTCCTGGGTCTAAAATCTAATTCCTTTTCAGAGGACCAAGTTCTAGCAAAACTAGGACCCTCTCATTTCAGAAACCCTAACTGAATATGTTCACTGAATATATTCACTGAATATTCAGTGACATTCACTGATATTCACTGAAAGTGCGGCAACTATTATAAGCTCTGAAAAAAGGCAAGTTCACTTCCTGAGTTATCTTCCTCCACCTCAAGGAAGTAATAGAAGTGTCACTTCTCCAAGGCATATCAGCGTATCATTTAAAATATCTCATTAAATCCTCAGCTTCTGGTGTAGCTTCAGCATGTATGGTAAGGTTGCTAAGAAATGGCATCTGTCACTTCTCACACAGAGTTTGTTTCTTCCTTTCTCATTTATAAAAGAAATGCCAGCATTTAGGAAGTGGTGGAGTGAGGCCAATTTTTCTGCCCTATTAAGAGTCCTGAAGGAGGTGAATGAGTTCAGGAAATGCCACTCCAAATATGCCTATGGGGACTTCAAGTTCAGGGGACATGGTGCACAGGAAATGAAGGGAAAAGCTTTCTCTGAGCCCCTCTCTTAGCTGCCTGAAGGGGGAACCTCTAAAAGCAGCTTGGTGTTCATGAATGGCATTCCAGGATCTCATCCTTCAGGGGACATTAAGGTCATTTCACAGAAGAGGAGACAGGAGGTTGACACCTGGGCCAGACTGACTCCATCATCCGTTGTCACCTATTTTTCTAAGGACCCATCCGACTTCCCAGAAGTCATCTGCTGTCCCCCTGGGCTGCCCACCCTACTCCTCCCTCAGCCCCCAAGGAAGAGGGTATCTAAGCCTCTGGCACTTAACTGTGTAGTGACATAGTTGCTCCCCTTGCATGTCCTACCTCTGTGCAGCTAAGAAGTTGGCACGCTTTTCCTCCTGCTAAGCTGTTCCCGTTGGTTTCTTTCACAGCCTTCATGAGTGAACCTTTAGAAGGTAGAGGGGGAAATTGCTGACACCCCTCCGGAAGAAACAAACAATCATCAAAAGGGAGGTTGAATTTTTTCTTCTTAATAATTGGTGTTATTTGCCCTTCACAGTCTTTTGAGGGCAACAACAACTACGACACCCCTGAGCTACGGACCTTTCCGCCTGTCTCCACACGATTCATCCGAATCTACCCAGAGCGAGCCACTCACAGCGGGCTGGGACTGCGCATGGAGCTGCTGGGCTGCGATGTGGAAGGTAACTCAATCCTCAGGGTCCCTCCCTTTTTATCTCCTTTTGTTTAGACATTTCTGCCTTGGAAGAGCAACACTTTTACAAATTGCTATCTGTCCTCTGGGGGGGCCCCTGTCCCTCTGTACCTGCCACTCATCAAGACTCAGGGTTCTAGCTCATACCCCAGAAAAGCACTTTTGGGGTTCTGCCTTTGACTTAGTTATTTGCATCACTCTTTTTAGATTCTATGGGATTGTTTCTCACTACTTTTAAAAACATAACTTATGGAGGCAGAGTCCCATAACACAAAATTCACCATTTTAGAATGCACGGTTCCCTGGCGTTTAGTGCATTCTACTGTCAACTTGCACAACTATTTCTCTTTCAATTTCCAAAACATTGTCCTGACTGCAGAGTAGAATCTCTTCCCCACATTGTCTCCCATTTCCCCTCCCTAACCCGTGGCAACCACCAATTCCGCTGACTTTTTAAATATTGATTAGAGCCCTGTCTTCGGTGCTGACTGCCACCACACGCTAGCAGGAAGCTGCATTTGACACAGTAAGACATCAAGACACATTTGGATGACTTTCTTAGGCCGTTGTAAAGAAGCAAAGCTTTTCATGGGATAATGTGTATGAAAAGGCATGGCGGGGTCTCTTTAATGGTGTTATTGCCCACACTTAGATTATCAGATGAAGGTCATATCAAGGACACGCTTATGCATATGCTGACCTCACACCTGCACTCTCTTTTAACAGATAATGAATAAGATGAATGTTTTGAGTTGGCCATTTACTGCTTTTGTGCATTAGAATTCCCATCTGCCTTAGATTTGGGCATAAATGAGTAACCTTACACCAGCCTTTGTATCCCCACAGAGGTCTTTCTCCAGGTTGGCTCGCAGAATGGCTATTGTTGGTGCACAGATGTTAATCGGTCAAGCATATGCTCACAGTTGTTTCAAAGAATGCTTTTCAATATCGCCTATTGGTTTCAAAACTACCTATGTTTTGAGCTGCCCGAATATAATTATATTTCTGAACACTTTAAATATCCTAGAACTTTTCATATGCAGTACAGGATCTGAAGCTATCAATCACCACACTACTGAATAATGCATAGCTGCTTTTCTATGTGTTTATTTCAAGTCAAGCCATTATCTCCCACTCTTCACTGGGTGGCTCTTTCCATATCTGTAGTCATGTCCTGGACCTCTGAATCGAATTGCCAGCAACACAGACCAAGAGTGACCATGGGCCAGGGCTTTGGTAAAGATGCCAAAACAAAGAAGGGTTGGGCTCATTGAACCAACTGCGGACACATTCTTTTCATTCAGGGCACTGAGAAATGTGGTCTGGGAGAGGGAGGTGGTGTGTGAGGCGGGTCTCCAGTCCCATTCTGGAAGGCAGCGTTGATTTAGGAGGTGCAGTGAATGGACGGCTGAAACACCGAGCCTTGTGGCAGTTTGCCAGTGTCAACTCTGGAGTGAGTGGAAGTGGAAACTGTGGGTGAAGGGATCTGCCTGCAGATGTTTGCAAGCGCTCACAAAAGTGAGGAAGTCGCCCCCAGCCATGTGTAAAACCAACATCCGGGAAAGTAATGGCAAAGCTTTTTAGTACAATTAGTGAAAAGGAATAATTTTCTTCTCCCTCAAACTGGTTAACAGGTCTTATTAAATACCCACTTCAGGCCTGGTCCTACCAGAGACATCTGAAGGACACAGAAGGAAGATGGGGTCCCAGGCAGTCTTCCATGAGAGTTTGTACTATTTTGAGCTAGCTCTTGTATTTAAGAAACAGAGATGTGATAAGTATATACCAGTATCCCATGATCAATGTCTTCATTATGTACCACAAACATACACTAATAAAAAAATTTAGAAGAAAACCTTAAAAAAGAAACAGTCACAGACTATATATTTTCAACTAGCAAAGCTGGAGCATAAAAATCCTTCATCTACTGACTTTTGCAATTAACTTTAATAGGAACTTCTTTGCGAACACCATTAGGAGTCCAGAAAAATCAGCAAAATGAATAGAGAGATTAAACCACTTGAAGGTAGCATGTCATCAAAAACAAGGACAGCTTAGGGAAGACACCGTGTAGATTTCCAGAGAGTTCTACTGACCCAAAGGTAGCAACAAATGGAGCCCAGAACCATGTGTTTGTTTTGAAGTCTGGATTGCACGCCCTTATGTTAAGTATGTTGTCTGTCTATGTGGTGATTCCTAGCTATTATTTATTAGCGTATCTGTTCAGGTAGCTGAAGAAGTTGAAACTTAGTTACTTTTCTACATTTTTCGTAACTCTGCTCAGCACTTAAGCACAATGGCAAACAGTGTCAAATTCTGGCTGAGAACATTCCTCCTGGCCAGACGCAGTAACTCTTGCCCTGCTCAGTTCTATGAATCTTGTGTGATTCTCAGACATCAAGGGAACTGTGCCTTATCTCAGCCTTGTAAAGTGAAATGTAGTGTGGAAAACTGTAAAATATTAAACAGGTTGCAAAAATGAATAACAAACTGGAAAAATTAGACTGAACTCAACTTGAAGGACTTTGAACACGGTCTTTGATTAATGTTGGCTACCTTTCAACTACAAACTCAAAGGTACGGGGGTACTATTCATGAGATGCAGGCCTGTGAGAGTCCACGTAATAGGACCTCAGGATACACCAGCACTCACAGGAAGGCTCCAAGATCAAGAAGCTACTTAGAGAGAAATGTAGTAATGTTTTGTTTTGCTTTTTAAATGAACAATATGGGTCTAAGTGTGAATGTTGATGCTCCTTTTCAGGGAATGAAGGATATAAAATGATATAAATAATGCTCCTTTTCTGTGGAATAGATAATATAAACTTAGCAAACTCAGTCAATACTGAGAACACAAAAGAATTCATGATGAGTGAATTCTCCAATGCCTTGAAAATAAAATGAAAAACAGTGCAAGCAAAATCTGTATCATCAAAGTTCTCAACACCAGGGTCGTGAATAAACAGCCAGGGAGAATTTCAAGAGCTTTCCAATAAAAAAGGAGGTTTATGCAGATAACAATGCATAAAATGCTAAGGCAACCAAGTCTACTTGACAGATATGGATCAAATACCAAAGCACTGCAGTCTCTGACGCAGTCTACAAAATCTAAGTGTGTTTAACCCCCTGAAATGCAGGCAAAGCGTGCGCCTGGCCTTCTTTCCTCAGCTTAGAGTTTTCTGCAAAACTGTTAGCAGGTCCGATAGCCAAAACCTTGAGAACACATTAGAGGTGTGAGATAGTAATCCTTGGCTCTCCTTTCAGTGCCCACAGCTGGACCGACCACTCCCAATGGGAACCCAGTGGATGAATGTGATGACGACCAGGCCACCTGCCACAGTGGAACAGGTGATGACTTCCAGCTCACAGGTGCAGAAGCCATCTTCACCCCATTGCTGTGCCATTTCAGTCCATATTGTGGTTGAGCCCTGCTAACGCGAGTGTGTGTACTTCTAGCTCCTTCTGCCCATCAGGGTGTGGGCAAAGCTGTCCAAGAGGAGAGGCAGCCTTGCCACCACACAGGCATCGTCATTGCCTCATGCCATCCACATGAGCAAACTGCTTTCCATAGCCGCAGTCATCTGAAGCAACCGTTTGAGCCCCTTTCAGAGCCGAAGTGTGGGACTGTCTTAGCTGAAGAGTTTCTCCAAGGCTGGATGTGCTAAACTGATTCTCATCTCAGTACTCCTCTCACCCCAACATGTGCACCGCACATTCGTAACCACACACTTCATTTTCTTTCCCTAATGAGGATAAAATTTTTTGAGTGGAGCCTTCATCCAACTAATTGATTAAATTAAGCTTACATTTGAAATGTGGCTTTTAAGTTGGGATCTTATAAATCATTTTACATTAAAATTTACAAAGGAAGGCTTAGTTACTTCACATCAGCACTAACTAGCCAATGTTGTGAGATAGTTTGTGCTAAATGTCTCCTAATTAATCTGGTGTTATTCCAAAGTCTTCTAAAATCCTGTAAGCCAAAAAGGGACTTTCTCTTCCACTTGGAATGAGAGGGGAAATATTGAGCAAGTGAGGGATTGCAACGGATTTGAACTGTTGGAAATTGGCCAAGGCACCAGGATTTTCACCCTATTGTTGCAAAGTGTGTCCTGGGACCTTTAGTGCTACCTAGATCAAAAGGAAATTTCATAAGCATCTGACTCTCATTTTAGAGTAAACCTGAACCCTTGATTGCAGGTCTCTATTTTTACCCAGAGAGCCCACATAATTAATTTCCATGGGTGAAACTGAAGGTGTTACCTTATAACTTCATAATACAGCCATATTATTGGCTAAAGCATTTGTCCAAAATCTAAAAGGAAATGTTCCACGGTTCATTTCCAATTACTTCAAATCTCTCCTCTGAAGGAGGTAGAGAGTGCTGCATTCTGAGATGGAGTCAAGGGTAAAAAAAAAAAATCTAGCCCAGAAATTTTGTACTATGAACTAGGTTTACACTGCAGACCTACCTGCTGAAGCTATCTTCCTCCAAATTTCCAGGATAATCCCTTCCATTCGCATAACCAATGAACGTTACATCACTGTGTTCTTCGGAAAGCAGGTCTTACATGTCAGTAGCCACAAGACACAAGAGTTGCTGTAATTAATGCAAAGCATTCTCTCTGTAAGATGTCAAGTTGAAAACCCTGCAGCTGATGTGAAAAACAGATTACCAGTGCACATACCAGGTTGTCTAAAACCTTCTGGGGTTTGTCTGTGAACACTCACCACAAACCTCAGGATTCTGTGGGCCCTGTCACAAATCCACAGTAAAATTCCCCACGAATAAGTGAGCTTTCCAGAATTCAGGGCACCCCTTTCAATTGCCCTCTACAGAGGGGCTCTTTCCTTTATAAACCCTGCAGTGATCAGTTAATAATCATTGGAAACCAAGCATCAGATTTACTCCTCAAATCAAAGCAAACAACCTTCTGGTTGTTTGCATTAGTTCACTACTGAATCAGCTGAAATGGAAACCTTTGAATGAGACAGAGCAAGTGTGCCAGCCTCGAGCAGATTTGTGTGGCTCAACTGAGAAATCTCAGAAACTGGGTCATTTACAGTGTGAACACTGGCATTCTTTTAAAAGTACAAGGTTTTTTTTCATCTACAGTATTTAAAACTGTTTCTTGGATAGAGAAAAAAAACTTAACCCTAACTTTTTTCTGTATATTATCATGGCCAAGAAAAACGTATTCGGCCTAGTGCATTTGACTCAACGATACAACAAATATGTACATTATTCGGAAGCTCAGAGGGAGTCGATAATGCCCATACCACACCACCATCAGGAGAGGTGAATTTAAAAGACATTCTCATGCTTCATATTCTTTTATTATAGTAACATCGATTTGTCCTTTGTGTTAAAATGTAAATGTTTTGTAAGGCTTTGGGCCTTTTTTTCTAGAAAAAGCTGTGCTCACATGGCTTACAAAGAGCCAAAACCTACTTCACCCAACCCCAAATAATCTTACATTTAAAACACACATGTCCTATGTTCATGTGCTTCTCGGCACCTTTTTTTACTAATTTGCAGGCTTTACCATCAGGACTGTAAACTTGAGGTGTTCTGTGTAATAAAACCAAACCCCGAGCATCCTCACTTGAACCCTGATGGGAGGGAACTCAGAAATTCCCTCACGGCCTCTCATTGTTGAGTTCCTTAGCATGGATGGTGGTCTATTAATTTCTTCTCTGCAGGAGACCTATTTGTAAACAGAGGAGGAGACAAACTCTAGCAAAATGCTCATGACTTATGAACAACACTGAATTCTGAGTACGCTGTACCCAGTACATGGAAATGAGGAGTTTCCTTTCTCATGCTTGCTTGCCAAGATGAAAATTCAACACTGAAGTTACTCATTTGCAAATGCCTTTGAAGTCATTAGATAATGCAATTGGCTTCAAAGGCCCCAAAAGGCCAAATTTCACATTGGAGCCATGTGTACCCAACGGTGGAATTTGGCTCCCAACCTATAACAAAACCGAGAATGCGTATCGGTTATAAAAACTAAATTTTCACCTTGAATCTTTCTCCTCTACGACTACAGGGAACAGAATGCTAATGTATTCTGGCCGCCCTCCAATTCTGCCATTATAGATTCACCTTCTTAACCCATAATATATATAATTCTTTCTTCCTAATGCCTAGCTTATTGAGGCTATGCACATATGTGACCACTCACTAGCGTATTTACCGGGGTGCTGGGGTAGCAGGCCTTGGTGCTGCAGCTGGTTAGCGCAGAAATCCTAAGACCATTCTGAGAGCACAATTTTACAGCTCTCTGACTCATGATAGAGACATATAACTGATTTCTGATCTGTAGGAGCTGTAGGCTAGGCCTTGCTTGAATAAAAAGCATCATAAATCTTTATGGAATGGTACTGGTGGAAGGTACGTGATTGCTACACCTAATAACTATCTCCAGGACTTCCCATTTTAAGTCTTGGGCCCACCTCGTGTCTTCTCCTGACTTGGCCCATGACCTTATCTCTCAGGACAAAGGAAGATAGCCCACAATCGTACAGTGTGCATGGCATGCACACTGAAGAATAAGTGGCTTTCTTAAACCCAGATTATAAATAGCAAACCACTGCTCCTCAGATTTGGTGGCCTGTAAGACTCATTTCAGAAGCTGCAAAAAATATAGATTCCAAGGGCCTTCTGCTTTCCAGTTAGAACTGAAAAGAGTAGGTAAAGAGGAAACTGCAATTTCAACTTGCAATCAAGGTGATTTGGAGCAAGCTGAAGACTACCACTTTAAAATCGAGGCATAAAGGGAGTCATTGAGAAAGGGAAAAGAGGGGTCAGATATGATCAAAGCACACTATATACCTGTCTGGAAATACCATGATGAAACCTATGATTTCATACAATTAATATGCACCAATAATTATAATAAAAAGTATAATGATAATAAGTCAAAAATGGAAGAACTAAGATATGGGAAAGAGAAGATACAGTAAGTCTCAATAAGATGACATCCTGGTCCCTGATCAGAAATTCCAAAGAAATCTCACATTGAAAGCTCACAATGTTGCGGGTATTATTTGTTCAGTCTTCTTGCTCCTTGGGATTGAGAAGAAACATTTAGCCCTTTCTTGTTACATCACACCTCCTTCCACTTCTCCAAACCACATACCGGGTGGAATATTTGTCCTTGGGAAAAATAAACAGCTATAAGCAAGGGAAAAGGGAAAAAAAGTGGGGTGGGAACCACTGCCATCCACTTGAAACCCTTGGTTTGAAAATAGACTGCGAGGACTCACCTTGCAGCTCCCCTGAAGGCAAGCATCTGAAACGGTGGAAACTGTCTGAAGCTTAAAGCTGAGATCAAGTGTAATCCCCAAGTCACGGAGGAAATACAGGGGCCCTTGCCTTCCGCTGCTGGCGTTGTGTGCATCACTTAGTCTGGGAATCAGTGAGTGCTGCTGGAACCAAGTTTCAGACTTGGTGTGCCTTCCAGATGTTTTATAAAGAAATGCATTTGGAGTTATTGCATACTTTGGAATTGCTAAGAGAGTAGATTTTATGTGTTCCCACCACAAAAAATTGCTAAGTATGTGAGGTAATGCTTATGTTAATTAGCCTGATTTAATGACTCTACGATGTGTGTATATATTATATGTAGTTATAGTATTGTACATTATATAGAAAGACAATGCTGATCTCTTGATTTTTAATTTTTTTTGAAAAACAGATGTCATGTAAAAAGTTACGTTATTTGAGTTTGAAGTAATGTTATGTTATTTACAATGGGCAAATGGGCAAATTATTGTAAAGCAATTATTGGAACTGGAATTAAAGGAAGGTTTTTCAATGGTAAATGTTTGGCTCTAATAAAGGCAATAGATATGTAATAAATATACCTACACATACCACAGATATATGTGAGCACTTGTGGATAATAACCAATATAGCATAGAATAGCACAGCATACTATAAAAACTGTCTACTGGTGTCTTATTTTTCTGCTTTTTGTTTTGCAGGTGGTACCACCGTGCTGACCACAGAAAAGCCAACAGTAATAGACAGCACAATACAATCAGGTATCGATTAAAATATAAAATGTATTCGATATCATATGCCATTCACACCACCCCACCCTCTGAAAATAGTGTATTTCTGTGTTTTGGGATTTCGGTTCCCCCCAAAGTCCTAGAAGGAAAGATGTCACACAGCAGCATCTGGTCACCAAGCATGAGCCATAAATATTTCCTGTTGTCCACATGTATATGCAGCAGGCAGTGAGAACTCCTTCCCCATCAGTAATTGCCAAACGGTGACAATTCCGGCTCGCCACCAAAGGAACTGAGTAACATACTTTGTTTAAACGCAGCACATCTAGGACATGGACTGTGTTTGCAAACTCATAGGGGAAGGAAATCTCACAAGCGGCAGCCTGACTATTTATTTTCATCACAATTCTGCAAAACCGAGACACGCAAAGTTTGTCAGTTCTGCCTGCCACGGAATTGGCAGTTTTACAACAGCGTCTGCTGTGGGCGTGCCACGAAATGGGGTTCAAGAAACCAGGGTTTATGACTGGGGAGAATAGCACCCTTGGGAACAGTCCCTTCGTCCTTTTATTAATAGAGAAGCATAAGGACTTTGAAAGGCCTCCGGTGCTGCTTATCAGAGGCCAGCCTGGTCCATCAGAGGCCTTCCTTGCAGTCTCCTTTGTTTTTTGTTAGTATTCTGTGACAATCTTCCCCACGGGCACACACTAAGGGAAACAGGCAGTATAAGCAATCAGAGCTTTTAGAGACTTTAAAGTTAGTCATTAGAGTAAGGTGAACGGGTCAGTGTTCCAGCTTCTCCTACTTCCTTTATTGAGGTTCACTCAGCCTTGGTCTCCTCCGTTATTTATTAATGGGGCGTGTGGTATGTATCAGTGTTTCCTCGGCAGTATGACACGACAGGGTTGGGCACAAAGTAGAAAAGGTTGGTCTAATTAGTATGCTTCCTTCGAGGACACTGTCACCATTGGCCTGATTCAACTGCAAAGCAAACTTCTCTTTCCTCTGGACTTAACCCCGTGTTTCCCTTAGGGTGACGAAATTCCTGCCGCCATGCATCCAGACACTTCCAGCAAATCAGAGCAGTAGTCAGCCGCCTAAATCCCTCACACTGTGACCCCCTTGCAGTTCTATTCAAGTTCTAAAGTGTGCCTTTGGGGATGGCGCAGCCACCCTGGGTGTTACCTACCTGCTACCTCTCCTGGGGCACCTCAGGCCTCCTGGCGGGTTTCTGTGAAGAAGGCTGGCAACTGCTGGCTGGCTGTGGCCTTGGAGGGTTGGGAGGACAGGTCATGGGAACAGCTGAAGTTCTACAACACCGTGCATGTTCTGACTGCTATGTTAGTTTCTTCTCTTGCCAGAGAGGTGATGAAAGGCACCATGAAGTTGCCAGCTCATGTATTTCATCTCCTTGTTTATGAGAAGAGCTAGGGATTATTTAAAATAGATAAAATGAGTCAGCTATGGAGAAAACAGAGCGTTCCCTGCGACTCCTAAACTAGAACTCCTCCCTGGATGTCTAAGGTCTGGCAGAGCAAAAGCAGGTTTCCTCTTACCGCCTTCAGTCAGTGCACAGACACCACGCCATCCTTGTGATGACTTCGTGGAGGTGCCCCAGGGCCAGCCCGTCCTCTCCAGGTCTGCTGTGATCAGAGACCGAGTGTCAAAAGCAAAGCAGGAACCTGTCAGAGCTATTACTACCATACCCTGAGCACAGTCAGGTCAAATCAAACAACTGACAGGTGTCCTGGTCCATTTTGAATTTGGGGGCGGCCTGTGCCCCTTTATGAATGAGCATGGGTTCTTGTGTTTCCCTTGCCTGAGTTCTACTCTGGTCTCCTTGTCTTCATTGGTGGTCAATGGACTGTATGGCCTTCTCTGAAGGACTTCTTTGCGTCACCTTTTGGTCAAGCCAAAAGATGCAAGGCCCCCAAGGCTGCTTTGAGTCAGTGGTCCATCTTTTGCTATCTAAGTCTGGGTAGTCTCCCTAAGGTAAGTTCACCTAACTGGTACTTTGGTCCACACTGGTCCAGGAGCATCTCTGGGCATCTTCACAAGCAGCAGAAAATCAGATCCCTGAATGTTCAATACAATTTGGTTTTGCAGAAGCCTAATGGAAAGTCTTAAGATTTCATTCTGAGAATTTTTACCAATATAATGAAATCATTGGATGTTAATACCCATAGATTTCAATGAGATATATGAAAGCCAGAAATTGAGGGAACCCCAGATTCCTAGTCCAGATCTCTTTCCCTCCCCTGCTCTTTAGACATCACTGTAACTGCTCCTGGTGTGTCTGTAACCTGTGGTTGTGTGAGCCTCAGCTTTCCCACATGTTTGAACAGAAACACCAGTCTGTGAGCGAGCTGTGAATATACACAATAGAACTTTGAATCCCAGATTTAAAAATTCAATCCTTGCACATATCTGGCACTAATGATTCAACTGTGGGCAAGAGGGCTTCCACAAGTACAGCTGGTGCTTGGTCGCAGGGGCTATAAAATTGTTTAAAGTTCAGAATATTGTTTCCTGCTATTTTTAAGAGTCAAGAAGGGATTTACCCAGATTATTCTCATTGAATTTAATGAGAACTGTGTGCAACCACAGGGCCCAAGTAAGGCTTTTGAAACTTAAAGGTCCATCGTCCTTTATGTTTGCTTCTTTCAGTCGTTTTCTCTTTCTCTTTCTCTCCTTTTCTCTTCCCCCTTTCCGTCTCACTTCCTCCCTTTCTAGTCTTCCTTTTCTCCTTTCTGTAATGTTTATGGGTAGTTTGCGTTTAGTTACCTTTCTACCAAGGTTTGAATTATCACATTAAGCTTGCCCCACAAAATGCATTGACTTAATAACATTTCTTTTAAACAAACAAGATGGCTGTGAGTTACATGCATGAGACATGAAGATAGAAGAGGAGTAAAGTACAAATAGAGCAGTTGCCCTGTTAAACTCTTAGGACTGGGAAGGGCACTGGACGATAAAGACACACTGTTCTTCCTCCAGTGAGGAGAAATGTCAGAAATACTTTTCTAGGCAAAACCATTCCATTTCTTATTACAAAAATATCGACGAATATATATTTTCTGCTATCATCAAGTTATTAATAGGTGACAATAATGGATGGCATGGTTTTCTATACTGCAGAGTAAATCTAATGTTGTAATAAAGCAGATAGAACCAGAAATGTGTGTGCTATAATGGCTTTCTGCCTTCCTGTGTGTATGTCTTGTAAAGTACATTTCAGGAGAAAAAAAATCAAACAGTGCACACATTAGCATTTTCCAATATTAACATTTTCTAATGTAAGATTATGCAACAGGACATTCCAGGACTAAGGACATTGACATCCAAGATTGCTCAACCGTTCCGTCCCTGTTCACTTGACCCTGAACAGTGTTCACCAAAGTGTGGTGAATTCTGGAGAGTTTCTCAGGCCTTCCGGAGACCTCTTTCATGTCTATGACAGACGAAACATGAACTATGCCACCTCGGTGACACTATGGCTGTGACGTACAGCTTCTTTTTTGCACTAATTGAATCTGTGTACACTAAAACCATCTCGCAGCCTGCTTCGCTGTCTCACCCTGGCTCCGGTCCTCCTCTGGGAAGTCCCTTTATTATTGAGAATCCATTCAGCTTAGTTGTGACTGTGCCTATTGTAGATTCTTTCCAAGCTTGCCACTAGCGCTTGCGCTTGAAATTTGAGGTAAATCCTCCTTCTCCATGCAACAAATGTGGGAAGGTGGCAGAGACCAGGCAGAGGAAGAAACAAGATATTTTATGTTAAACACTTGGGCAAGTGAAAGGAAAGCTCAAAACGAGATCTGGTCTCAACCTGACTTTAAGGCAGCACGTGATACCAGACTTTCATGATTGTACACAGCGGTTGTTCCAGAGCTCATTGGGCCAGGCTCCCTCCCGGGGGTTCTGTCTGCTTCAATGCTGCCACCTTGTGGGAGGTGCGCGCAGCGTGAGACGTGAAGGCCTCTCAGAGAAAACCACCGCTCCAGTGGCCTTCTCTCATTTCAGGGGAGGAGTGGGTGACACAGAAGCACAAGAATTTTATCCTTAAGAATTATCTTTACTATTCGATTACTTTTACCCAAACAAGTGTTCAGATAGCAAGGATTTCATTTTTCCCTTACTTAAGGAGTCAAGCTTCTCTGGAAAATGACGTTAAATTTTTTTAAAAATAAGGCTCTGATGAGGTTTAACAAACACCACAGCCAGATAGCAACCATGCAGGACCCACAGGTTAAATCATCCCTGCTTTCTTCCCAGCTTCCAACGGAAGCATTTTGAAGATTAAAAAAAATGTAAATAGGTGGCTATTTAAATGCACTTTGGCTTGGTAGGACCTTGCACTGAGGTTTTAAGAGGAAAGAATAATTTATATGCAAATTTAGACATTCGGGAAAGAAGCAGAAATGTATTCGCCAATTAATTGACCTGATGGAAAATCTCAGAAGAAAAAAAGGTGTATGATCTTAAGAAAATGCTTCAGAGACTTTTGATTCCAAGGACCCACAATATCAGCTGCTAAAGCAGAATGGAGAGCCTGCCGGGGAAGGCATTCTGCCAAGTCACAGAGCCAAACTTTTGAGGTTCAATCTCTAATAAGATTCTTTTCATTGATGGATATCGGTCTCTATGATTCATCCTTAAGAGCAGAGTATCTTTCATGTTAAATAGGGTAGACGTGGGGAAAATGCTGCAGACGCTACATATGTGCCTTGGAAAGTAGCCTTCCTGGAAATTTTATGTAAACCCAACTTGACAGGCAGTCCATAATCTTTTTAAAGCTGGATAAAATAAAACATAATAATACTAAATGTGATTTCTGCAAATATTTTGACATCTCTATACATCAGTGGGTTTCTTGGTAATCCTGAATTTTGTGGCTTTCCCAGAATTTTTGAAACAGGCATGAAGTTATAAAAATCGTGCTGTCCATGAATGTATTAAAGCCCTCTTTGACCCCGAGTGATTAAATTTGTCTTTCTCTGCTTGTCTCTACTTTCCCTTCCCACTTGCTGAAGAGTTTCCAACATATGGTTTTAACTGTGAGTTTGGCTGGGGCTCTCACAAGACATTTTGTCACTGGGAACACGACAGCCAAGTGCAACTCAAGTGGAGCGTGCTTACCAGTAAGACGGGACCCATCCAGGACCACACAGGTACGGGGAAGGGACTGGGGTGCTGCGACTGGCAAATCCTCTTTGCACCAGGGACGTGTCACTGGGGAGGGTTTCTGGTGCCTGTGAATCTAGGGGCATAAGAAAATATGACAAATATTTGCTCACGCTTGCAATTTGGGATGAACCATGTCTCTATACCTAGTGGAGCCAGGCTTAGAGCAAATACTGGGCAATGCTGATTGGCCTCATTGGACAACAGTCGCCTGAGCAAGGGTGGGTGAATTCGTGCTTGTTTTGCATTTTCTCTGCACTTTTAATTAAAGAGTATTTTAAATATATTCAATAGTATAAAAATATAATGAACATTGTATGTACGTGACTTGGCTTCAGTAACGATTAAATCATAGGAATCAGTTTATCGTCGCTGACTCTGGATTAATTATCTCTGTCATCCCTGATTCTGGATTAATATATATCCAGGTGCATATTACATCATGTTATTTATTTTACCACTAAAGAGACAAGTGGGCCTAATGCTTGCTCTCCTCACCCCTGAGGTAGGAGTGAAACAAAGTAGGGTGAGATTCTTATTCCTTAGGGGAAAGGTTTTTAAATCTAGCCCATTTCCTCTTAGCAGGCAAAAACCTCACCACACCCCAGCTCACATCCCATCCCTCCTCCTGCTTTATTTTCCTCCTGAGATGAATTGGTGGTAGTGAGAAGGAGTTGGGGGACAAAGGGACCTGGCAGATGCTGCAGTAAGCTCTTTTTTCCACCCGCATCCTGTTTTCCACCTAGAAACCACATTACCAAAACTTGATGTACTGTATAAAAAAATCAGCAGTGTCCTGCCAAAAAAATCACACACACACACACACACACACACACACACACTCTTATACAAACACTCACAACACTTGACCCACACATTCCTGCCCTCCTCAGTGATGCAGTGGACCGCTTCCTCTGATGGTGGCTTCCCAGAGTGTCCCCAGAGGGGCACATGTGAATGCTGAGAAATCACATTCCGTTCTCCCCACGTCGTCGACGCTCAGGAGGGCTGGGTCTGTGGACTAATGGCCGGGCAAAGTGTACTTCACGCCTTTCCCACTCTGTTGTTCCCTTTTTCTCAGTGAACAGAACCATTAAATAGGTTGAATAGGCCTCCTTCCACTAGGGCTACCTCCCTGCCTAATGAGAATGACAAGGAAATTGGATAAAATTGGACTCCTTCAATTCTGAGACACTTTCCATTGAATCTTAAGACAAGCAGTTTTAGAAAACTTAAAATACTTTGACTGTAAATGGCACTGTACAGATAAATGGCATCAAATTAACTAAATGCAATTAGCTGAAATGAAGGCAGTAATGGTGGAAAAATTGATGCAAAGTGAAGGAAAATGGCTCAGTAGGATCTGACATTCAAAGGAGGTTAAAAGCTATGTTAGCCAGAGACAAAAACTAAAAGGCTTGCAGAAGTAAAGTGCTAATTGAGAAAATGAAGACAGAGTTCTTGACCCAGAACTGTGATAAAACCCCTGAAAGGGAAAATATCAGCACTGTATGTGTTGGGGTATCCGGAAAGGAAGGCTTGTCTTAGAGGAGCAGCTGAGAAGTGTGATTCATTCAGAAGGATTTGGCCCCTTTGTTCTCCATCACCCAGATTTACTTGGCTGCCCTGCCAGGTCTGCTCGGACTAGAAAGTGCCTCCACAGCACAAGGCAGGCAGTCATCTGAGGGGGACGGCAGCCGGGCGTCCTGAGGGCAGAGAGTGCGGCTGGAAGCAGCCCGTTGCGGGCAGAGTGTGGTTGGAAGAAGCCCGTTGCGTGTCTCACATACACAAGCCAGCATCAGGGCGTGGGTGGCACTTTTTGATAATACTGTTGGAGCTTTGCAAGTCAGACACTGAGGCTTTTCAATTACTGTCATTTAGGTTAAATACTCTGTTCTGAATTTAAAGGAATCCTACATGCTTTTTTTTTTTAATCTGACCTCTAAGAATGCAACTATGTCCCTCCTTATAGAAGACTCCTCAAATCAAGCCTCTTTCCCTCATTCACCAAACCTTTATTTAAGTAGCTCTTTGACATGACCAATGCTAGGCTGAGCACTGCAAATTCAGGTACAGCCAATGTCTGTGCCCATGAGTACTACAATCCATGGCTTTAACTAACCTCAGATCAAAGCTATTCAAAAAGAAACACCACATCTCCACTGAACATGTAGATTGTTCTTGCCATGATTCCCCAAACAGTGCAGTACAACTATTTACATAGCATGTACATTGGACTAGATACTAGAAGTAATCTAGAGATCATTTAAAGTATAGGGAGGAAGTGTATAGGTTATGTGTAAACTCAGTAATGAGTCCCGCTGTGTTTATAGGAATTTGATTCCAGGATCCCAGTTGTCAGAGTCCCTTATATAAAATGGCATAATATTTGCATCAAACCTACACCTAACATGTTATAAGCAATATGTGAATCATTTGTATATCACATTATTTATGAGACAATGGCACATGTTCAGTAAAGATCATATACACAGAGAGAGAGAGATAGATACATACGTACATATAGATATGGACATGTATTTAGTCTGAGTTTAGCAGAATCCATGGATTTGGCACTCACAGATTTGGAAGGCCAATTGCACTATACCATTGTGTGTAAGAGGACTAAGCTGAATTTTGTATCCCTGGTGTCCTATAACCAATTCCCTGCAGAGCCCCAGAGGTGCCTAAATAAAGCAGGGTGTCCCTAGCCCTGAGGACCTCATAGGCTGGTTGTGGATGGGAGTCATGCAGCTGGGTCAAGGCAGCCAGTGAGAAGTGAGCAGCAATGGTAAAAGGTAACAAAGGAGGAGTCAGAGAAAGAGGTCCCGTCCCAGGAGCCAGCCAAGGTAGCCTTGATTTAATGGCTTACCATTTGAAAATATGTTTTATGTGTAGCATTTAGATCTGTGGCACTTGTGCTGTGAAAAACTTTGGGTGGGCTGGAGGCAGTGGAGAGCCACCAAGGAATTTTAAGCAGAGGAATGACAGGGGCAGATTGTTAGAAGCCCATAGTGGCAGCAGGGCAGAGCTGTGACACACTTCTCTCTCCCATGTCCATTGTCTCCTCTTGACTGCCTGCCTCTCTACTGAACATATAGATTGTTCTATAAAGGAACTTCAGTAAATAGGATCAGGAAACAAAAGCTAACTTAAGCCTTTTCCCACGAGATTCAGGGAACAGGGGTGTCAGGGGTATATTCTTCAGTGGTTGTGTTACGCAAGCAGGTGACCGAGCTTGGTAAATTAGAGGGCAGAAGAAATCTTAGGAGTGATAGAGTCATGTGGGACAAAGGACACATCACAAGGGGAGAGACAGAGAGAGATGTGCTGTGTAGTTTTCATATGTAGGAGCTGTGATGTGTCTCCACCCCTTCTTCAGTGGCTCTAGTGGGAGATGGTGGGCAGCCAGGTAAGGAAGAGGAAGCCCACCATTTCCACATGGACACTGGTGTCACAGTAGGATGGGAGGGTGAGTCCCACATACACGCAGTGAGAAAGTACCTCGTGGTTACACAAGCCTCAAAGGCAACAAACAAACCACCCGCTGCCCCTGAGGCCCAGGCATCACACTCACATTTACATCAGGTGAGGCATCAGAGCTGGTGATCTCTATTTGCAGAACAAACAGTGAAACTCAGTCATGTTTGAACTGAGTAGAGGCAAGAGGAAATGCTCCCAGCGGGGGTAATTAAAAGCGAAGCCAAGAGTCAGCCCTCGGTGGCTCAGCAAGTGTAGACATGGCCCAAATGGCACCTGCTAATGAGCCTCAGAAACACAACCTTGCTTCTCCTTAAACCAGAGGTACTTTGCAGAGAAGCAGTTGAAAATCAAGCTCTTGGGTGTGTTTGAGGAATTCATAGGCCATTAACATATGCTAAAGGAATAACAGGTGTAATTTGAAAAAATATTGAGAGATTACTTGGAGAAGATAATATAGAATTATCAAGAAGCCTGGTGAGCAAAGCACCATCAAACATCCCGGCATCCAGTTATCCAGAAGGTGGATGAGAAAAACACCTGAATTAGTCCATCTGACTCCATGTTCACGTGGGTGCCCCTGAGACTGCCTTAAACTTGCATCAGAATAGCTCTTCCAAACAGTCAAACACTTTCCACTCAGCTAGGTATAGGCTGGGCCTCCGGTCTGCCTTTGGTGGTGGTCAGGCTAACTGGAGTCACACCCCGTGTGCACGTGACAGGGTGCTCTGCATAGGATTTTTCAGGCTGGACCTGCCCCACAGCCTTCCCTCGATCAAAGTCCACTCGCAGAAGCACGGAGTAGGGCCATAGGTGCCCACGATGTTTCCCTGCAAACTGTGTCCACCTCCTATTTCGGTACTTGGTGCTTAGCTCAAGGGAGGTGTTCTGATTGGTGAAATCTGAAAGAGAAAAAGGGGTGGCCCTGGGTTTGGCCATTCTCCCTAATGCAGTTTTTTGCCGCAGCAGGAGATGGCAACTTCATCTACTCCCAAGCTGATGAAAATCAGAAGGGCAAAGTGGCCCGCCTGGTGAGCCCCGTGGTTTATTCCCAGAACTCTGCCCACTGCATGACCTTCTGGTACCACATGTCCGGCTCGCACGTCGGCACACTAAGGGTAAAACTGCGCTACCAGAAGCCAGAGGAGTACGATCAGCTGGTCTGGATGGCCATTGGACACCAAGGCGACCATTGGAAGGAAGGACGTGTCTTGCTTCACAAATCTCTGAAGCTCTACCAGGTACAACCCTTTTCCCTAGGCTGGGGACAGCCATGCCTCTGGGACCACTGGCATCAGATTTGGGAGACCATCCAAATGAGATGCAGAAAGTCTTCCAACAATTACTTCACGCATTTCCCAAACCTGAGCTGTCAGCTGCAGCGGTGATCATCTCTATAGCCTATTTCCCAATCTCCCAGATTACGGGATAAACTAATTTGCTGAGAAAGAAGGGAAAATGCTTTTTGGTAATCTGCTGCATTTCGCCTGTTTCAATGTCTGTATATAAAAAAAGGAATATGAGAAGTTTTGTGTACCACCAGGCCGCTGGTATGGATTGAGCAGCGGAGTGTTTGTTTATGCACAATCTCAGGAGCTTAATGGAGGTGTCACGGCTTCAGTTGAACAAGCATTTGCAAACACTGCTCTTCGGGATGAGTGTTTAAACACCGTCAAATGCTTTTATTTTATTAGGTGATTTTTGAGGGCGAAATCGGAAAAGGAAACCTTGGCGGGATCGCAGTGGATGACATTAGTATTAACAACCACATTTCACAAGAAGACTGTGCGAGTGAGTATACGTTTGGTGTAAAAGTCAGTGGCGCGCGTGCTCAAGGCAAGGTGCTTTTCATGAGATGGTCTTTGTCTTGTTCGTGTAAGACTTAGAATTTCAGTGTGGGCTTCAATATATGAAATGCACATTCTGGTGTAACAGGGCGTAAAAATCAATTCTGTTGACCTGAACCTACTGTATCACCTAGTCTCCTCCATGTAGAATGGCTGATTGATACCTACAAGCTTTATAAATAAATGCAGAACCCAGAGATCAGAGCAAAGCAGAAGATTCAGTTTACAAGCTCTGTCTGGCACACCAAAATATTTTGATGAGAAGAGGAAAGCTCAGACATCTGGATAATTCCAAATATCTGAGTGTATACACAGAACAGCAGGCCTTTGAAAATTTTGATCACAGTGAATTTAATTAAGATTACATTGTTAATGAATCAGAGAAAACAACATTCTTTGCTTTATTGCAAATAAATAGATGTTTCTCACTCTAAAGATAACTGAAATAAGAGAATAAGTGAAATGCAGACTTCAGTATTGCAGAGTTGGTCTTTACGGGTCTGGTACTATATAGATAAAAATCTCACATGGAAAACTAATACATATTCCCTAGTTCTTGATATATAATTACAAATAACAGCACTAATGGCAATGTAATAGCACAGTAATTAGTCTTAAGCTCCATTTGCTGTGCTTAAACTTTTGTTATATATCATTACATAATAAGCTGTTAATTATAACAAGATAGAATAAGCCTATTGGGCAAATTTAGAATAAAGAAGGCTGTTGGCTGTAATAGGTGCTTGGCCTTTTCATCAATTTAAAGAGCTTTTATTATACAATAGACTGAATATATGTGATACCTAAAGTGGCAATAATTTGATAAGGTCAATTGGAGAAATCCGAAGAAGAAACAGTTGAATAAAGACCTGCTTTGCATTCTATGTAAAGAAATCTCTAACTCCATGCCGCTTAGCAAATCTTTGCAAAAAATAATACAGCTTAATATTTCGGTTGCAGCTACTTTACGAATGACCCACATCCGGGTCTGTACTACTGTTGAAATGCACATTTCATGTGGTCACACGGGCGTGGAGGGTCATTACTGCTTTCCACTCCACGAGGCGAGCGGTGTTAGTGATGTTTGGGGGATGTGAGCGCAAACTACACCGGCGAAAACAAAGAAATAAAGTTCAGCTCAATTCAGCAGGTGTTAAATACGTGCAGGGCAGCATGCCTAGTGAATACGGACGAAGAGTACATCAAAGCCCTTCCCTGCCCTGCCATCCATCTACCTAGCTACAGGCTTTGTAGCCAGGAAGTGACCAGTGGAGCACATTGAACCCTTCGCCTACATGGCTGCACCCAGCAAAAGATGTTAGAGATAATAAATCACTTATCAAACACATTTTCTTGAGCATATAACCTTGGATGGATGAAGAGTCTCCGCTAGTATTCATTCATTTACAAGAGAAATATTTATTAAAACATCTGCTATGTGTTTTATACTATTCTAAATGCTGCAGGCCAGTGGGGAACAAAATGCTCAAAATCCCCTTTGCCTTGTACTCAGCTTTGTAAGGGACACTGGAATTTACTTGTTCCATAGAATTTTATTATATTTTATTAATTTGCTTATTACCACTCAGTAATGTACAGGGTTCCATCTCTTGTGCCAAAAGGATCGTGCTATTTGAGAAGCCAAATTAACACCCTCAAACACAGGACGCAGTCTCTGCACACTACAGCCTGGTAGCCATGGGTACAATCCCACCTCTGTCCCCACCCCCACCCCTTTTTTTTGAGAAGGGCTCTCACTATGCAGTTCAGGCTGGCCTTGAACTCACTATGTAGACCAGGCTGCCCTTGAACTCACACCAATTCTCCTGCCTCAGCCTCCCAAGTGCTGGGGTCAGAGTCATGCACCACTACCCCTGGCACTGTGTCCCCTATTTTCATCATATTATTCCCGCATTCCACCATGCTGTCTTGTAAAACAGCACACTCTACTAACAGCCAAACTGCCTGTATTTCCATGCGATGCCCATAAGGAAGGTCCCCGCCCCCTCGTCACAGCTTCATAATCATTGCACGTGGACTCTGTCACTCAAAAGAGTTGTTTCCTGGGTTCAGAGTGCACTAACAACTCCAAAGGAGCCCCCCAGAGGTGTGTCTGTGCACACATGTGCAGGTGTGCAAGGGTCTGTGTAGTTTGTGTGCGGTGCATTCTGTTGACCATTCAAATATCTCTTCCAATTTTGTTTGACTTGTCAGAACCGGCTGACCTGGATAAAAAGAACACAGAAATTAAAATTGATGAAACAGGTAAAATTGCTGAGCAATTTTAATATTTTCTGTGGCTTTCATTATGTTTGTGAAGAAATGCACATACCCTGACATAGCAAAGTGGCTCAATAAAATTGGCATCTGCGCCTGCGGCCTGGGGCGGGACGATGCTGAAGGCTGGATTTTGTCCCCTAGCGTCTTTCCCTGAGCTGCCATCTAATGTGGGAGACTGTGGCAGGATGTGGGGATGAGTGGCTGGGCCTTCCGCTGCCTGAGCCTCAGTACTGAAATCAAGCAAAACACTCTTATGTTATAATTATGCAAACTGGTGGGGATTATTTTCATACAATAATCTGAAACCCAACTCAATTCTTTTGTGTCTGGTTAATACCCATGTGAGATCTTTGAGAGACGAGAGTCCAGTTTTTTCTCATAATCCATCGCGTTTGACCTTCTTTTCCCACTTTTCTCTACTGGAACCCTGATTTGCTGATGATAGTGACAACCATGTTGATAAGAATTTATTGGGAAACTATTATGTTCTACGTACTTTATATATATTATCTCACTTAAATCTTACACAGCTCTATTACCCCCATTTTACAGATAATGAGGCTGCAGTTTAAGGATTGCAGCTAATTAGGTGGTAGCCTTGGATTTGCATCTCATTAACTCTGAAATCTGTTTCATTTGACCCTGCTTTGTGATCAGATGTAAGACATTTAATCAGTCTTAGCTCAGCCTGGTATTATTTATTACCATGAGGCTCTGCACCTCGTGGCCAGCCCCAAATCACCCCCATGCATCACCACACCCTTCACAGCTGTCGGCAGGGAGCCTCACCTGGCTCTCTCCCGGGGGGGGGGGGCTGCAGTAGAGCTGGAGAAAGCCTCGTGACATCATAGCTTTGCACATGGGAGGGCAGCCGTCCGTGTGCATTCTCCACGTAGGGCAGTGAGCACATGTGTGCACAGAACAGAAGTTTCCCTCAGGCTGGTTTGGGGGGTCAGACGTTGCACAGGGAATGGTTAACCCTTCTCCCCACAAAAGTATGGCAAAGCATTTTGCAAAACTCAATGGCTACATGTCCAACCAAGGACCACAAACACAGATTACAGCCTAGCACACAGTTCATTTCATGAAGTCTGAATTCAATCAGAACGGGACCCTCAGTCCCCACGGGTTGAGCTCTGGTCCTGATCCCAGCTCCCTCACCTCCCACACCTCCACTTCCCACCATTACCCCAGCTCAAACGGGCGGGAGCATGGGACTGGCTCGGGTTTGTCTTTTCCTCTGTCTCTGTCTGCTTTTGATGTAGCCACCTGCAGCGCTCATGGGACCACCTTTCTTTCTGCAGGGAGCACCCCAGGATACGAGGGTGAGGGAGACAGCGACAAGAACATTTCTCGGAAGCCAGGCAACGTGCTGAAGACCTTGGATCCCATCCTGATCACCATCATAGCCATGAGCGCCCTGGGCATCCTCCTGGGCGCCGTGTGCGGGGTCGTGCTCTACTGTGCCTGCTGGCACAACGGGATGTCAGATAGAAACTTGTCCGCCCTGGAGAACTACAACTTTGAACTCGTGGATGGCGTGAAGTTGAAAAAGGACAAACTGAATACACAGAGTTCCTATTCGGAAGCATGAAGCTGGGCAGAGGGTAGAAGTGGAGGACATGACTTGAGCGTGCTGGGGACTGTCATCTGCTTTCATGGACAGGCTGGAAAGTGCATTGATGACACTGAGCCAGGCTTTTCTCAGGAGCTTTGATGAGTGTGGCCGACAGACAGGGACAGTTAGCTGTGTTCACAATCGCAATCATGTATAGTCAGCTTCTTCTGTTGGTTTCCTTTGCGTAATCAGATGCTGGTGTTGAGACCAACTGTGATGGACTTCACAATTCATTTCGACTCTCCCTGCCTCCTCCCCTCTCTCTCTCTCCTCTTCCTCTGATGGCTTCTTTTCGGAAACTGTGCAGAATCCAAGATGCTGGCACCGAGTGTATTGCACGGGGCCCTTCCGATGGACATACGACCAGCAGCCCAGTGCCCAGAACATATTAGCCTAACCGCACTGCAGTGGATTCCCCAGTCAGACCCGTGTGTATCTGCCCATGTGTGCAGAGACAAAGGATTAGGATGTTTTATTTTCAAAGCACCGTCGCCTCCATACCGATATAGTGTGTCAGCTCTGTTTATGAAGCAATACCGTCATATTTTCTTGATGTTTTCCAGTGTTGTACTAAATCTCGTGCTTGTGAACTCCAGACAGGAAATCGTGCCGTTACCAAACTCTGCTGGCAAGCAACTGGGTGTACTGCTGACAACCACGGAAGTCCTTGGCACTGGCTAGTCTATGTCCTCTCAAGTGCCTTTTGGTTTGTACTGGTTCATTGTGTTACATTAGCAACCCACTCTGTTTCCCGCTGGTGAAAGCCCTACTCTTTCATGAAACCCTGGTGGCCCACTGACTAAGAAAGTATATTTTAGTGCGAGATGTCAGCCCCCGGGCAGGCAAGGGCTCTGAAGACTTGGCACCATGGCTTAATCGTTCTGCTTTTTCTGTGGTTCAATTTCATGTCTCTTGACCCTTTTGTATAAAGCTGCAATATTCTCTCTTATTGTTCTTTCATATGGAATGTATTTTCAAATGTAAACTCTGCGCTTTCTCTCCTAGCTCTCTTTTTCTCTCTCTTAGAATTTAAGCATTTGCCATTATCCAGAAAAAGAAACTTGCAGCTTTAACCTGCTGGTAATGGCAAGCAATTTTACTAGACTTTATGTTTAAAAATAAATGAATAAATAAATAAATAAATAAATAAGGGAAATTCCTAACTTTGCCCTCCAAAGTCTAACTTTGGTTTTCTTGTTAACTGGTTAAAGTGACAGTATCTTTTTTCCAAAAGCTGTTTTTCTGTCCATTCTGATCAGAATAATGTTTGGTAGAAATGTTTGAATTTAATGGGAATAATGGTCAGTCAAAGGAAGAAATAATACTGATTGGTTTTTAAGTGAGACCCAAAGGAAGAATATCTTCCAAATATCAAAAAAAAAAAAACCTGAAATTTTTACATACAAATCTGCAAAAATAACCCATGAGAACCCTCTTGTTTTGATACTGAGTCAGAAAAGAGCAGTACCCAGGAGAATAAATCTAAGAAAGAAACTATAAATCCTGATGGTTGCTGGTAAATGGTTTTAAGATAATGGTAGAAGAGCATGTAAACTCAGAACACTTTCAAACGTCCATTCAGCAGCAACCTCCCCCCAAAATAGATTTGAACGGTCCACCTCTAAAAACTTCCAGTGGCTCATAAAGAAAAAGCCTGCCTCAGTCTAGGAGAGCCTAAGCCTCTAACTGCACAGAGTAGAAAATACCATAAGGCAGTGTGTGAGGTAAACCAGCGAAGCCCTATCGTGCTGTATCTCGCCATGCCAGGTTGTGGTAAGAGATTTCAGATCTTTCTCTTTTCCTACGTTGCTATAGGTCTCATTCTAATACATCTGTTGGGAGTCACATTTGCATTGTGGATGGAACAGTCTGTTGATCTTGATTTAATTGGATTGAGAATGTCTTTCAGTTCCAGGAAAGTATTGATCACCAAGAAAAAAAGAATAGGTTTTTGTCCCCAAAGGCATTCATTCAGTTCTTAACAAACCAGGAGAAAAGCATGGAGTGAGGCTTGATTTTGTTTTTAAGGCAACAGATTTAAACGTTGTCCTCGCCAAGGAAAAATGATACTGCAACTTTAAATTTTAAAGTATCTTGCACTGATAAATATATTTAAAAATTATATGTTTATAAAGTTATTAATTTGTAAAGGCAGTGTTACAAAATGTTCAGTTTATATTGTTTTAGATTGTTTTGTAATTTTTAAAGGTGTAAAATAACATATTTTTTCTTTATTGAAATCTATAAAACTTTCTGTAGTAAAATGTTTTCATTTTACTGGTATATTATTGCTTCATGTTTTGTACCATCATAAAATTTTGTGCAAATTTTTTTTACAGAAATTTTTATTTTCTATGACAATATGACACTTGTAAATTGTTGTTTCAGAATGAACAGCGAAGCCTTAACTTTAAATGACATTTGTATTCGCAGACTCTGAGTAGCATAAAAACCACGTAGAACTGAATTGTAACTTAAATTCCAAACTATGACTACTACATTCCAAAGAAACAGTTGATTAAACATTTTCATAAAATATTTCAAACCTGATGGCTTTTATTATAGTAGCTTTGTTCTTGTTAAAGAAATTGGTGTTATCTCACCATCCAGTACCTCTCGAGATTTTTATAAAATTCTCTTTTTAAAATATCCTCATAAGGTGTGAAGATTAAGAAGACATTTTCTAAACATAGGATACAAAACCCAAATCAGATAATGCTAACGTAGGGAATTCCAGATTCGACTTTATAGGTGGAAATTTTTCAATTCTACATTGTATGCCCGTGTTCCGTAGCCCATTTAGTAAAGTTCATTTCATGATATTCACAAATAACTAGTGGTAAGTTGTGTTCTCGTAGAAAATAAGAAATAAATCTCTTTGTATATGCTACATTGGGATGAAAGGAAAAATTGAGGATGCCTTTATTGGCCATTGAGTAATTCTTGGGAAAATGTCTATTCCATCTAGGACCAAAATAATAGAAAAATAATAACACAAAATATAGACAACAGAAATATTGAGCCAATGTCTTTCCACTGAGCCGCACCCTCAACCCTCTTTATTTTTGCAACACGGTCTTGCCCGGGCTAGCCTCAAACTCACAGTCCTCCTGCCTCAACCTCCCGAATAGCTAGGATTACAGGCATGCTCCACCACACATGCTACCAACAATCTTTCTCTCCCGTCCCCTGACTGCAGAAAAAATGATCCAACACGCACAGCCTAGGAGGTGTGGGCGGCTCCGGGCAGTCTCCCCAGTGAATCAGCATTTCCTGTGTATGCTGCTTTTCTCTGAATACTTTTGGCAACTCCCAAGAATAGAAAGTTTTTCCTTTTTAGATTTGTTGGTATTTCTGCTTAGAGAAGAGGTGACAATGGAACCAAGTAATCACTTTAGTGACATTAAATTCTGCCAACATTCATGGATACTTCTAAGAAGCGTGACAACTTGCACCGAGTCTAGCCGAGTTAATTCAGACGTATTTTCTGAAAAATGCTAAGGACTAGGGAGTGGTATTGTCTCCTTTTCACTCCTTTCTTACGCATACTTGGCTGCTAAGCTAAGCTTTTCAGTAGGCTTAAAAAATCAAATTACTGGATAATACTTCGCAGTTCAGAAATTAAATGCGCATGAGGATTGAAACACAGATCTAAAACTGAAAAATTGTATGTGGTCCTGTTTCCTGGCTTTCCTGATAGCTTGTTGCGACTCAGGCTGAACTGCACTGTCTCTTTGCTTCCCAAGGGTGATTGTCATGGTTTGTGCTGCATTAAAAAGCAGCTCCAGGAATTAGCTATAGAGTCAGTAAGTGGTCTTAAACCGAACTGCTACCTGAAGACAGAAACCTGTATGAAGGGTTCCTCAAACCGAGTGAAACTCAGCGTAGGAAGAATGTGACATCAGCATGCCAACTTTTTCCCAAAAATGTTCCAAAAAAACACTGCGAGACAATAAAGATGAAATATCATATCCATGTAACTTCTTAGCAAGACCTGATATCACGAAGAAAAACAAAAACCTTCTACCTGAACCAATCCATTGAACATGTTTCTACTTGTTTTTATTTTCATGGAAGCTTTGTAATGCAAATTTTATAATTTTTGTGTTTCACTTTATAAAAGAGAATTCCAAAGTTCAGAGAAGTTGAATGACAAGTCTAGGATATAGTTGGTGTCATGTCCCCTCCATTACTCTTGCTATATCAGAATCTGGCAGCATCTTACAAGGTGACACCATAGGACCTTTCCATTCAAACTGTGTCCCACCAGGGGGGTAGTGGCACCTGGTAAGCCTATTAAAGGTGCAAAATCTCCAGCAGGATTCTAGACCTGCTGAGACAGTCTCTTCCTCTTGTTTCACTTTTGAGGGGCACGTAGAATTGTACATATTTATGGGATGCAATATGGTATCTCAATACAGTTGTGCACCATACAGTGATCAAGCCAGGGTGTACAAGAACCCTGCATGACCTGAGGTCACGTTCAGGTCTTAAAAGGCTTTGTGTAACTTGCTGCTACCATGAGCAAGTGTGTGAACATTTGCATTGCTTCCATGGTGGTTTCTGAACATTCACCCAGAGGTGAAGAAGTCCTTGCAAGGTTCACAAAGCACTTTTCAGAAGAGACTGGGAAAAAAAAATTAGTAAAGGTAAAGTCTCACCCAGCTAACCCGAAAGCAGTTGTGGTCATTTCCCATAATGTCTTGTGAGAGGCCCAGAGGTGGGCTCTGAAGAAGGAAATACTACTGCAGTACTTTACTGGATCCGAAATCTTCAGGCACTACAGGAATACAGCAAACATTCTGTTATTCATCACAGTTTGGTCACAGAGGAAGGAAAATCCTGCTTTGTGCAGTCAAATCCTATTCTGAAGAAGTTGCATTTTGCATCATATACAGCTTACTTCTTTGCACAGACATTAAAATTCTGACTAGTAAAACCTGATTGAGCCCTATTTATTTAACCTTCCCTTGATAACTTCTAATCTTATTCCTTAGGATCTGTCTTGCAAAGAAAGGAGAAAGTGTCTGGTACTAGAGCTTTGAGGTTAAATAGTGACTCCCAGGAGAGGGGTTTTCTACATAGGAGTGTCTCATCTCTGCATCTTAATACATTAATACATATCTATTATACTGTAGGAATTCAAGGAGTAGATAACAGTTACAGCCAATAGCTTCATTTTGTCACTGCTCTGGTAATGGAGTTAGAATGACTGCTTCCACTTGCCCCAGCAGAATGTCAGGTTGGAGATAGACACACCATCCGGTGACAGCTGCAATGAATGCTACCTTGTGATACTTGAATGAATATGTCCCTCGTGGTGCTCTGTTTAGTGCTTTGAACATGTCTACCCATCATTTTGATGTGAGCCAATTCTCCACCCTTTCTTCAAAGCCCCAGCACATCTCCCAGAGATGTAATGTTGGCAGCACTAATGATCTTGATGTAATCCTGTCAGGAAATCACTCTATCACCTCTCAGAGCTATCATTGCTCTAATTCTGCCATCTTCTGAAAATTTTCAGTGTTGATTAGTTTGCATCTTGACTTCTTGGATGTGACATATTTAAAGCAGACTCAATCAGTATCGTCAGATCTTTTGCAGTTCTTCTGCTGTGATTCACATCCTCCAGCTAAAAAGAACTTATTTTTAGAATCTTATAATGTAATTTTTCTCAGGTCAACTTTTAATTATGTATAAATATATATATATGTATTAAGTCACATAAATTCCTATTATCGATTGATCACTAATCAAAAAATTCAAAACACTCTGAAATTCAATGAATTGAACTGAATACCAACATGAAGCTATGAGTTGAAAATTCCACACCTGACTTCCTATAAGGTCCCAGTTAAAACACAGTGGCACTAAAAATACTGTACAATGTTACCTTCAGACTATGTGTACAATATAGATATATATATGAAATGTATATGAATTTTGTGTTTAGACTTTGACATCATCTCTAAAATATTTTCATCACTTTAACAAATACCTGAGATAGGTCAAGCTAAAAGGAAGAAAGGTTTGTAGGTTTCAGTATGTGGTCACCTGACCCTGTTGCATTGAACCCATAGTGGCACAGTGTGTCATGGCAGGGCATGTGACCGAGAAGGCCTGTTGACCTCGTGGCAGCTGGGAAGCAAAGAAAGAGGAAGGTGCTGAGGCCCGAGCATCACCTTCAAGGGCATGCTTCCAATGACCTAACTTTGTTCCGCTAAGCCCCGCCTCACAATAGCACCACAGGCTATGGACCTAGTCTTTAACAAGCCTTAGGGGACATTCAATTGAAACTAAAATACTATCTCAGTATGTGTATGCAGATATTCCCAAATCTGACAAACCCTGAAATTTAAAGCATCTGATCCCAAGCATTTCAGGTAATGGCTTTGCAACTTGTTCTGCTCCAAATAACACAAATCAGTACTTCTATTTAATTTTTCCTCTGTATTAGGTTTGGATGGTTGGAGAGCTCCATGGAGCAGCACTACTGTTGTTTCTATTCCCTGCTGCCTGAACACACAGAGACACCGCCTTAGATACACATGTTTCAACTCATCAACTACTTGGAATGTATTGTACTATGGTCTTACCTTATTATTAGGTCTGAGATTATCAGGTTAGACTAGGCTACGGTAGAATAAGAAAGAAACTCCTGTACATCAGTGAATTCACTCATAACAATGTATTATTCTCACACAAATTCTTCGGAGGGTCCAATAGCTATTAAACAGCTCTATTCCAAGCTGATGTTCAGCGATCCAATCCGGTTACTTCCTGCCGCTCTACCAACTCCAGCACATGGCTTTCAGACTGTGCAAGAGAGAACTAGAAATCTGCTCTCTTTCAGATACTGCAGCCTGGAGTGGATACAGGCCCACCCAAACATCAGCGGCACTGAGAACACTGTGGAAACATGCATATTCTAGAAGCAGTGGGCATCTCTGCCGTAGTGGGCAAAAGGGCAAAGCCAACCTACCGCCGTGGAGGAAAGAGGCAGTCACTCATCACGCCCGACATGAAGAAAGTGAGGTCCCGCTGGACCTAAAAATTTGCCATAATAAGAGAGCAGGTAACTGAGCTTTCAATGGCTTACGATGGCCGTATCAAGTCAGGAACAGGAAGTAAGGGACCTAGACTGGAGGCCTATGGGATTATTTCAGGTTCACAGAGAAGGAATCTTAGGTTGTGAAGTGGGACAGGCTCTGATTCTCGAGAAAATAATGCTTGCATTTCTCACGTATGCTTGCCTATCTCCATCTGAACGTACCCTAATACTCAGTCATTACGTGGCTAGTAATATTAAGAAATCTTTAAAGTTCTCATGTTTGTCAGTTATCTAAATGGGACACAGGAGAAGAAGTATGCCCGTACACTGGCCAAAACACAAGAGAAAAACAGAACGATATCTGGGGCCACAGTGCTTCTATTTCTACCCCCTATTTTTATTTCTTTCCACAGAATTTCTCCTGACACACTGTATACTTTACCTATTTATTCTGTTAAATATCCCTGCGAATAGAGTGAAAATTCTGTGAAGGCACTGGTTTCCACTGGTCTAGCTCACTGCAGTACCCACAGTGCATAGAATAAATAGGACCCAGAACATGACACCGATACTAAATAAACACTTAGTGAATGAAGGAGCCATTGGGAGCAACTGGAATAAGAGACCTTTAGTGGAAATGGGAAATCAGGAGGCAGAGTTGGGACAGATTTTAACCTCCCAGAAAATCTATTTTCTGGAGTAGGATCTTGGAGAGTAAAAGAGTCAGGTTTTTTTTTTTTTTTTCTTAAAGAAATTTCTTTCACACCCTGCTTGTTCTGGGATTTCTCTTTAACAGGATGACACCTCTGCTAAGACTTATCTCTTTCACGGAGACAATCGCCCCCCCTGCCTGTGTGTCTCCTTTTCTTATCTCTGCTCACTAGCAACTTCCTCCCCAAACAGGATTTACTAGGTGTGAAGTCACCATGGCCTCATAAACAGCCCATCTCCCAGCAGGGCGGATAGAGGAGCTTTCTGGATACCTTGCAGGAAAACGGAATATAAACTTAGCACTGCGGGATGCCAACATTAGGGGTGGGTTTGGGGGACACAGTGGAGCCACCTGCAGGGTCAGTTAAGAAAGCAGACATCTTCCTGAGTGGTGTTATCTGAGGATTACCAAAAAGTCTCCAAACACTTGGCTTTGACTCTGCTTCCGTTACAAAAAAGACCGATTTAGCATAAACCAGTATTTTCACTTCTCCCAAGATTCTATTTTTATAGACAAAAAATACTATTTTAAAAACAATGATATTGTGCTGGGGGAATAGTTCAGTGGTACAGCATTTGCCCAGTATTCAAGAAGCCCTAGGTTCAACCTCCAGCATGAAATAAAATGTGCACGTGGGGGGTGGCGGTCGGGGGGGGGGCTGAGTAGATTGGGTGTGTAACAGAGTTTAAAAAGTATGGTAACAGAACAAAAAATCTGAGTACATACAGATAGAAAATGAGTAGAATAGACTGTGAGAGTTTCAGTCTAAATTAAATACTGAGTTAAAACCACATACAAGGAAGAAAATTAGGTAAAAGGATAGAGAACGCAAAAAGGAGGGTTATCTTAAAAGATAAGTAAGGGCAAAAATGTGCAATAGATATTGTGAAATAGGAAGAAAATGTTCAAAAGGGAAGGGGAACTGGAGAGTGGAAGGGGGAAAGGAAAGAAGGAGAAAAAAATAGCAGGAAAAATGGAAATAAAGCTTTGTAAATAAGTAGGGGAGGCAGGGCTGTAGGGAGGGGAGGGAAATGGGAAAAAAGAAGAATCAAGATGTATCCTGTACAGGTTCGAAACCCCTATTGTGAATGTGATCCTTATGTAGATCTAAAATGTACCAGTAAAGTTACCTTTTATGAAAAGAATCTCTAAGTCTTAAGAATACTCAAAAAAGGAGGGTTATAAATGTTTAAAAGGAAATAGACAACAATACCTTTAAAAACTACATCATACATTTTCCTTCCTTTAATAACTGTAAAAAAGTGATTAGAATAGCAAAACCCCCAAAGCTAATCAACAATGCAACTAAAAAGGAATGGCATCAGTCCAGTTCCATAAACTTCAAAGCCTGTAATAAAAGAGACAGACACAGAGCCAGGGATTTAGCTCAGTGTCTTAAGCACCTGCCTGGCAAGGGTTAGGAGCACAAGGTAGTGAGTTCAATCCCCTATACCAAAAAAGGAAACAAAAAAAAAAAAAAGGAAAGGATGTAAAGGCATCAAAATGGGCAGGCAGTGCTCGCTTCGGCAGCACATATACAAAATGGGCAGGCAGATGTGACATTGATTCTGTCCCACAGAGGGACACACACAGGTAGATCACAGAAACCCAAGTTCTCCCTGATGGTGCCACACCAGGAGGTAGGGTGCCCTCATCTTTCTGCCACTGGGATGACTGGGAAACTTCTGGGAAAGCTGGTTGTGTGTGTGTGGTAGAAACCAGGATCAAGAATGGGAGCTCCACTTGGAGCCCAGTGAGAGCTCACATGTTCGTCCACCCTGAACACGACTCAGTCCTTATTAGGTGCAAGGAAGTCTGAGGAGCGAGATTGTTTGACCCTCAGATCATCCCTTTAATCAAGTCTCCAAATTTCTCAAGCACAAGGGCTGCCCTGAATAAAGGCTGCAGTTCCCAACCCCATGAACTGCACAGATGCGCCATGTTTTAGCCAGTTAGGTGGGAGAGGGGATGCTTGAAGCTCAGGTTCATGTCTTATTAAAAAAAGAAGTCATACCCTTTCTTTCTGTCCTCCTCCCTGTGATAACAAATGTAGGTCTGCAAATCTGAGAAACAGAATGCCATTAATACAATTTTAATAAAAAACATAAAACTAAGCAAAATAGTGGTAAAAATAGAGGAAAGGTTTGAGAAAATTACGATAACTGTAGGTGAAAAGGGAAAAGACAGTAAAGCAGGCTTATTAACACAAATGTAAATGAAAGAAGGAAACAAATTAACATGAAGAGGCTCTGTGTCTCTGAACTAAAGAATGCCCCTAGGAAAGAAGACATATTGAGAGATGTAATACAAGAAAATTTCCTTGAAGTAAATGTACTGAATCTGTTAAATGAAAGGACACTGACGTTCAGGAGAGCACCGAGCTATCTCCCACTAGGCTATGCCAGATGGGTTGGCAACCTATCAGGATACCAAAGAATGTTTCAGCCATCCCAACAATAAAGCCAAAATATCAAAAATGAAGAAAATAAAACTTAGCCTAGCCTCAGCTTTTCCAGTATTACTCCACTCAAAGCAATGGAATAACACTGACCAAGTTCCAAGAAAAATTAATTGCGACACCAGGAAAAATGTGGCAATCTCAAATGCTAGTCAAAAGTAAAGGAGCTGAGCAGACACTGTTAAAAAGAGAAACAAAGCCCAAGGGAGTGCAGCACACGAGCTGCTATTGAAAGAACTGTGTGGTAAGCGTGTGCAGTGTCCTGGGTCGAGCTGACCGTAAGGAAGCCAGGATGGCAAATAGGATAAAGCAAGGAAGATTGAGTTGCGTGAGAATCAAATTTGCACTGCAACATGAGAGTGGGGAACACTCTGGTGCAGAATTTGGAACATGACAATGTAAAAATAACAGTAAAGAATCCCTCAATCCTGTATCAGGATACGGGGAGAATGAAGTAAGAAAAAGTGAGATTGCTGGTTTCTTCTAACGCCCTCTACTTTCAGAGCAAGAACTCAATGTGGTTTTAAATTAGAGTGCCTCTTTGTTTTTTTAATGACCCTAACTTCTTAAAATTTTGAACACAGTGAAAACGTTACCTTCGTTGGGGATGAAACGATCTTTTTGTAGCTAATACTGCTAAGAGTAAAGAATCATTTTGAAGACTTGACATTTCCTTCATTTTACTTTAGTTTTTTTTATTATTTTAAACTGAAATTGAACTTGGTAATTTTCATTAAACTATCTATACTATAATCACATTTATAAAAATAACTTGTCCATCTATCCATCCATTCATCAATGAATATACCACTTTTACCACTGTAATAATAGAAAAATTGATGGATTTTTAAACTTGTATTTTCCTGTACTTTTAAAACTTTATTGGAGTACAAGAAAAAAAAATCCAGTTGACTAATGGAATCCAACAGAAATGCCAAGCCAAGTGATTGAAGAGTTCTGTGTGCTCACTTCATTATGTATGTTTCCTTTCCCTTCATTTTGAGCAGGCAGAGAGCTTTGTAATTCTTTGCCTGTGGCATTTCCCTAGATGACAGCAGCTAAAGCCAACTTCATGAAAACATAAATCCATTGAAAAATCAATTTTAAATAGCTCATAGTGAATGAGGAAGGGAACAAAATAGAGAACAGAGAATTACGAAGTCGAAAAGTCCTCAGACTAGAAACGGAAGAGTCTCTGGGTTCAAGACTGCAGAGAGGTAAAATCCATGACACGAGTCTCCAGGTCTGCCAAGAAGTTTTCATACCCCGAGGATGGGAAAAGTAGAAATAAAGAAAAATCAATGAAACTGTATTATTTGCCAAATGCATTGACTTTATTTTTAAATAACAAAAGCATTTTTATATGTTTAAATGCCACCTGTGGGTTCTCCTCTGGAGACACTTCCATTACTAAGAAGATAATGCCTTGGCAGCCATTGATTGGTTCAACTCCTTATCCTGCTTCTGTTCCCTACCAAGAAAGGGTGGCATGGCTCTTAGAGCAGAATGCCGGGCCAGTAAGATATTCTGAAGGGAGGAGTGAAGAACTTGGGTACTTAGAGAAAGCAACAGGAAAAGACAGAGAGTTCCCACAAAGGCATGATGGGGACAAAGGCATGATGACTGAAAATCAATTACCTAACACATCAGAAATGGGGCCCACTAGCAAGACGACTGTTTGAGTACACTGGAAGATCATACAGTCAGTCAAAATATGGGGATGGCCCGGCCAAGGCCAGAGTTTAATGAGAAATGAGTGAGGGAATCAATGATTGGAAAGCAGCACAAGCCATAAAGGTAAGGAAGCATGAAGTGAAGTCTAGATAATTATATTTCGCTACTGACCTGTAGCCATCTCAAGAAAGTTTATTAACTGCTTACCAAATGCCTGGATGCTAAAGGCCTACATGTGTCTGTTTTAGCACCCTTTCATTCCAGTTAGGAGGTGCTTGTGTGGGGCTCAGGCTCTCTGGCTCTGCTGAAGACACAGGGGCTGCTCACCTGCTCTTTATCAGGTGACCATTGAGAGCCCCTGGCTGGTGACCCTGCAGGCAGTCTCCAAGTCAAGAGAAGAGACCAGTCAGATAAGCCCACCTTAGTGCCTCATCTCCATTATCAAATCCCCGGCAGAGTTCAGAGACTTTGAGGGCATCTTGAAAATGGCACTATTGCCCCCACAAATTCACTCTAGTTTATAATTCCTGCTGGGAAGATCAAATCACTGGGTATCCCCCACACAGGACAGTGCCAGCATAGAATGTGCCTCCCGGCCTTAGGAGCCACTCCTGAATCCTGCAGGTGCAGGAAGAAGGAACATTTAGAAAATACACACAGATTGAAGACAAGATGGCAGACTGGTAGGTAGCAGGAGAAAGACCCTCTCTGAGAGAGACAGCTCAAATGCCAGAATAAAACACCCTGGAGAGACCCAAACAAAGAGAGATGGACTATCACAACCCAGGAAGAAACTAAAGTGCAAAAAAATGCTCGAAACTGCTACTATTAGTGAAGATAAGATCAGCGAGCACGGCGCCCTCCTCGAGCCGCCTGAATTCCTGCCTGACCAGAACAAGCGATCCGCACCGAAGCAACTGGCTTGAGCTGCCAGAGCGCAAGCTGAACAGCCCGGCGTGCAGCTCGCCCGGACTGGCCCTGCATTCGACCCACCCAGAGGCACTGTGAATTCCCACCACAGCTGCACTGAAGTCAGAGTTCAGGGAGCCCAGCAGTTCTCGGGGACTGGCATCAACACTCGGTGAGTGATGGGAATAAGACCCTCCCACGGGAAAGGGGAAACCGACTGGACGACATGTTGGATTTGGGCAGGACAGCCCTAACTCCATAAGGAAGTGGCGTCAGCTGGTTGCTCCCCTTGCCGAGCGAATTGGTGGAATCTGCTTGGACTAGGCCGCGCCCCTGGTGGGGACCCAGTGAGTAGCTACAATATTACTTTTCTGAGATCAGTGCACACTGACGCAGTGAAGGCCTGCAAAGGTTGACTGGCCCAGAAGGGAGGAGCTAGAGCACACTGCCCGTGGGTGAACTCTAATCTCTGATAACCTATTGAAGAGGGCTAAAGCTCCTAGCCTGCGCCCTCTAGAGGAGCCTTAAACAACAAGAAAAGGGTCTGGGAATTACACTGTACACTTGTAT
>PVJX010006312.1:0-78617 GCA_004027295.1 Dolichotis patagonum
GACTCTTCTTTGTAGGCAAGGACTTAATTACATTTTCAATTTCAGTAATAGAAATTGGGTTATTCAGTAGTTTTACATCTTCCTGATCCAGCTTTGGTAGTTCATATGTATCTAGGAATTTGTCTATTTCTTCAGTGTTATTGAACCTATGAGAGTAGAGGTTTTCAAAGTAGGTGTTGATGATCTTCTGTATTTCCACAGAGTCTGTAGTAATTTCACCTTTTTCATTTCTTATTGCATGAATTTGGGTTTTTTCTTTCCTTTTTTAAATAAGGTTGGCCAGGGGCTTATCAATTTTATTTATTCTTTCAAAGAACCAACTCTTTGATTCATTGATCCTTTGTACTGCTTTCTTAGTCTCTATTGCATTAATTTCTGCTCTAATCTTTATAATTTCCACTGGGAGGAAATTCTTACCAGTGACCATCTTCTCAAAGGTCATGGCAGAGTGCCAGCGCCCAGAATTTGAAAACAGAGCACTTAAACTTTAATAGTACTTTTAAAATTTCAACTCATGCAGGTCCTATGGTCCTGTGTACCCCTCTCTCTCTCTCTCTCTCTCTCCCCCCCTCCTGCCTCATGCACACACACACTTCCATTTGCAAGGTGTTTAAATTTACTTTCAGGTAACAATAGTACAGCAAGGAGTATTTGTGAGTGCCACATGTAATCTAGATAATTTAAAATCTAATTTTGATCAGATTATTATTTTATTTTCCACATGTTAAGGATAAATGGGGATTATTAAATTCATACCTTGGAGAGAAAAAATACCAAGCTTTACTCACACTTACCATAGTACACAAAAAACCTGCCACTCCATCAAATATCTCCTGATTAGTAATTTATAAAGTCTCTTGAAAGACCTAGAAATGCATTTATTACTTATTTTATAATACACATAATGGGTTGTTTATGAATATATTTTGCAATTATAAACCTTACAAAGACTTCAGTTACAATTATGATAAAAGGTATACATTTTTCTCCAGGAAAAATACACCTTAATATTAAGAATTAAGTATTTTTAGGCCATTTGTTTTAGATCCAAACTTGCAATTTAATTATTTACCTATAGTTTTATGAGAGAATATTTTGGGGAACAGAGTTTATGGAATTTTGCTAGACTTCAATCTCCAACCATTTCCACAATTTGAAGAGTAAATAAATCAGGGCAATGGCAAGTTTGACTTCCTGCAGTTAAAACTGAATCAGTCCACTAGGGGTAAAGTACTTTAATCTTGCTTTATAAGGGTACGTTTTAAGAGGCACTTGCTTCATGTGAAGGAAACTCATATCAGGAAAATGGGCTATCTACCCAATGACCTGCAGATCACAGGGAAAGCACCAAAGGCTGACATTTGTTTCTGTGCATAGTGAAAACCTCATGTGGTGACTGTTTACTTGAGCCCTGATACCGAGGCTCTTCTCCAGAGCTAAAACAAGTTATTAGTTTGTCCATTCACTTAGCAAACATTTACTGAGTGCCTATTCCTTGCCAGGCACTATGTTAAGTGTCAGAAATACAAAGAATAAATAGAGTGCTGTGAGAGCCCAAGGGAAGCAGGGGTGAGGGATAGAGATGAAGGCAAGAGAACTGATAGAACTAGGTCTCAATCAGTATCTGACCCTTGAGCCAAATAATCAGGAATTTCAATGCCGACCTAGCTACCTATCTATGCTTCGTGGCACCTCTAGGCATATATATATATTTGGTGGTGCACTCTTGGAATTCTAGCCCTCTGGGAAGCCAAGGTAGGAAGATTACAAGTTACAGCCTCAGCCTGGAAAACTGAGACACATTTCAAAAAATGGGAGTAGGGAAGCTGAGAATGTAGCTCAGTGCCAAGGCGATGTGTTCAGTCCTCAACACCACACACACGCACACACACGCACACACACGCACACACACGCACACACACACGCACACACACACGCACACACACACGCACACACACAAATTCAGCTGGTTTAACATTGTAAGAGGTAAATGGGCCTTTCTGGAGAAAATATAACCAATTGAAAGACAATAGATTATTTTACTTTGCTAATTACCAGAAATAGAAGGACAGTGGATGGCCAGTTATCTTCAGACAACTTCGCTACAAGGGAACACAGTTCTGATAGTCTATTGCATTTTGTTCTCAGAACCCTGGCTTTGTTTTCTTTTTTCTGTTTTTTTTTCCTGTTTAAAGATGGATTATCCCCATCTTTATTTATTAAACTCCCCATCCTTCAAAGCCTGGAGGAAATATTGCTTCCACCTCGAAACATCTAATCTCTTCAGATGGAATTTGTATTTGTCATCCTCCGCACCCACTGCAGTCTTCTTAACAACTCAAGTAAACCATTCCACAGAGCTTACCTTGTACTTGCTCCTGAGTGTGTAGAAACTTTGCCTTACATAGCTTATAATTCTCTACTTTATCCTGCAAAGGATCTTGCACATATAACCTTCAGAATATCCCTATTGAATTAAATCCCTCTTTTTCTTTCTCCTATGAGAAGTAGCAAATGGGTTCTTGGCCTTAAATTTCACAAGGGTGTTTCTGAAAAAGCTAACTACAGAGAGGAAAACCTACATTCCCAAGGATGATACAATGGTCCCTCACACAGTGAGAAGATCAATAATATCAGCTCTCACCTCCGATGGCACACAAACCGTGCCACTTGCCTTAGGCACGGGCACCATTACCACTGTCTCCACATAATATTTCAAACTCTCCAAGAGAAGAGAGATGCATTACAATTGATGAAAACACTGTTGATATTGAACTTATTTATAGTTTTTGGAGAAGAGAAAGGCAGTTTGATGAGTGTGCTGTTAAAACTCTAGGAACTTGGCAGCAGCCCTGGTACAGGAATTCCCCCTGCTCTGCATTTTAACACTGCTGTGATTTGTAGACATCACTATTTAATGAAGCACACAGCTGTGCAAGAAGAGCAGAAGGCGGAGTTTGGCAATTAGGAGTCAGCAGGAAATCTGGCAATCCCTGTCATCGGAATTTCCCTAACCGTCCAGCCACCCCTCCTTCCTCAGCCCTCCTCTAGCTCAACCTTCAGGCACTCTCTGAGACGACCATTTTACTACCACAAATACCCAAGCAGAGAAACTGCATTATTAGTCCTACCCTTCAACTCATCTTTAGCAAGGATATTTTTGTAAATCCAGGAACTAGAATTAAACAAACAAGCAAGATAAAATAAGAAACGATCCAAATCTTCAGCTAAACATGTAATGGAAATATGGGGAGGATCTAAATAAAAGTCTCTCTGTTTAATGTTATAAATTATTTCTTTTCATTCAATTAGCCCTGCCCTGGCCTATTTAAACTACAAACAAGAGCTTCCAGAGCAGCAGTTTGAAAGCTGAAAGAACTTTTGATGTTCTGTAAAGCTGAAGATTGTAACTGAATTCTAATCTCATAAACTATATTTACAAAGGGGATTCTGATAGATTGCTTCTTTTCATTATTTGCTCAGTTCCTTTCTCCAGCACATACGCTGCGACAACATACATGAAACAAAACACACAGCATGACTTAATTGTATAGTCTAAGTCTAGCAAAATACAGACTGCTTTTGAAAACATGATGGTTTCAAATAAGTATGTGATAATGGGGGTGTCGCACAAGTCTTTTTCTTCTATTACTATGTAAATAATATGATCACAGTGTCTTACTTTCAAATAATTTAAGGTATTTATTAATGCATATACTAGGTGTGACCAAAAATATAGTGTTTAATTTTTTAAAAAGTATTACAATAAAAGCCACATTGCTGTAAGTCCCCACCAAAATCTTTCCCCTCACTTTGAGCACGTTTATCTCAACATTCATGACACTTTCTATTTGTGTTTGTTTCTGAGAGAGGGACTTGCTATGCAGTCCAGGCTGGTCTTGAAACCACTACAGAGTGCATGCTGACCTCAAACTCAAGGCCTCAGCTTCTTGAGTGCGCACATTACAGGCATGCATCACTGTGCCTGTCCTGATGCCACCTTCTGAAACACTTCTGGAAGTCCTCTTTTGTGATTGTCATCAGTTGAGCAATCAATGAGCCTGGATATTGATTCAAAATGCTTATCTTTCCTCATCATTTTGACTTTTGGGGTAGAGCAAGAAGCCACATAATGCAAGATACAGGGGAAAAGATGGATGAGAACACAGCGACATGTCTTTATATGCCTGCCTTTCCAGTAGTTGACACTTGGCAGTGGCATTCACCATAATTTTTATCACATGTCAAAAAGATGCAAAAGAGGACTTTCAGAGCTGCTTTTGAAAATGGCAAGTACAGTGTAAGTGTATTCAAAGTGAAGGGGGTATTTGGAGGGAGATTTATGACAAAGTACCTTTCTACTATAATAATTTTTTAAAAAAATATTTAAACACTCAACATATTTTTTCAGTCATTGTTTGTACTTATTTATTTCCAGGAAAAGCATCCACATGATAGGTAGAGAAAATAGTGAAAGGGGTGTAGTGTATGACCCAGGCGGGCAAAGGTGAATTCCTGAGGTGTACTATCCTCTGATGCAGCTTTCTCCATGTTACCTTAATACGTACATTTTTTTCCTTTTCCTTTTTGGAAATATGAATCAAAGAACAGTACTAATAATCCATGGATATATTTATTAAAGACAACATAAATTTTAAAAGTAACTGCCAATTTGGTTTGAGATTTTTGCCTTTGAGAAAGAAAATAAATAGAAAAAGGACTTATGAATGGGTTAGCCAGAGATACAGTCTTGCTGCTTGTTAAACCACTGTGAGGCAAACATTAATAAATTTATAATTTCCGCTCTCAAGAAAGGCTACTTGCATTAGCAGCAGGAAAACATTACAATCATTTGTTATAAAAGCAATTTTCAGTCATACAGGAAAAAGAAAAGCAATAGTTTAATACTGTATCTCTCTTGTTGTTAATAAAGCCAAACAATTAATGCTGATATAGGTATGTGAGAAAAACTCTATTTTACCTGACAAAGATTAAACAGTAATATAATGTATTAATAGTATTATTGTATGATAATGGAGTAAGACTGAAAAAAGAAAGAAAGAAAGAAAGAAAGAAAGAAAGAAAGAAAGAAAGAAAAAGAAAGATTAAATCCATAAAGCTACAGAAGAAAAACAAGGTGTACTATATTAATTTATATTCCTGGTAGGGGCGACATGACTGCTTTTTGGAGGGACTGAGGAAAAATAAAGCAGCTAAAATTTCTAAAGCACAGTGTAAAATTTCCTAACTTTAGTCTTCTATCAATATCTCTGAGTCATAGAACAATTTGTGGGTGTAAATAAATCTATGATGAGTAATCATTTTTTAAGAAATATGCAAAGTGAAATTGTTTCTTTGCATATAATGTTATTTTATAGACATGGAGGTAGTGTTCTTTACAGAGTGTAAGAAAATAGCAGAAAATAAAGGAGTCAGTGAATGAATCCTTAGCACCAGGTGGATTTTGGAGTAAGTGTTTTGTTAGTTGGCTAGGAACATTTACACACACTCTTTCCTATAACCTGTACATTGGTGATCAATAAACATGTTTTGTGGGCCAACTGATGTATAGCACTACTGAACACTTTGGTGGGCCATTTCTCAAAAAGGATACGCTGTTTGGAGTTTTGCTAAGAAATTAGATTTATCAGGCCAGAGAAGAAATTCACCAACCAGACTGAATGCTCTTTCATGTCTCCTAAGTTTAGAATTTTGAAAAAAATGTACAAATAACAGAACCAAACATCAGACTCTAACTAGTGAATAAAAAGGAAATCATGAGATAAGATTTGGTTTATTTTATACATTTTTCTTCTAAAAAGAACAGGTTGGTTTTCTTAAGTGTGTATATTGCTCATGATAAGTACGACTGGCAAAGAAAATGTAGTACACAAATCCAAGAAGTTCACAGAGTGAGTTATTTGAATTCAATGTTAGTTAACACTTTATAAACTCTAAATATCCTAACGACTGCTGTAAAATTATTTTTCAATCTATTGACCCAACTCAAGAGAGCAGTTTAGAACTTTAACACAATAAGAAAAAAGGAGATGACAATAATTGACCTTGAAATGCAATAAAATACAGTAGAACAAATGAAATTTATCAGCTCCTATTGTGTGCAGCATAGATAAGTATTATTTAATGAAGTTGTGGGGTTTAATACAAATACATACATATATATATATGCATCTTTGTGTGTGTATACAGTACACAAATGAGACATAAACAGCATCTTTATTTTAGTTAGTGGCTAAACATATTGGAAAGCCAATCGAAAGAATAGTTAAGATCCATTTTTAATTGACAGTAAGTTTCCGTCATTGAATTTAGTTTGAAAGCTGTAAGCACAAGTTCTAAATTTGACTTACTGATCAATAGCTTCTTACACTAGCAGTTATAATTCTTACAGTATGAGTCAATATTTATCATGTTATTAGGTTTTTTCAACTAATATTTACTAGGACAGTGATACAAATTTCAAATTGGTTGTAATGTGCTTAATAAGGCTTATTATAGTTTGAAAGTTAAGGGACCCATGAAACTGGGCTGGAGGCTTGGTTGGCAGCTGATGGTGCAGTTGGGCTGGTGTTGGAGGCATTAAAGAAGGGGCCTCGTAGGAAGGAACAGGAAACTGGGGATTAAGCCTTGGGAAGATATATTGGGACCCTGGGTTTTTCCTCAGGCTCTCTTCATTGGCTTCCTGGCAATTAAAAGGTGAACAGATTTCTCTCCCCCATGGCCTTCTGTCAAGAAGTGCTGTTTTGCCAGAGGCCTAAAACCAACTGGAGCAAACAGCCCTATGCTGAAACTGTAGAACTCTGACTCCAAATAAATCTTTTTGTTCAAATTGTTTATCTCAGAGATTTTGTCACATCAGAGGAAAGCTGACCCAGCTATGGCAAAACTGTCTTTGAGATGATGGCCAAGGGTAAATTTTTTAAAACAATGAATGTAATATGTGATATGCAGAGATGGTAGCTTAAGATTTTTGTTTGTAATAGATAAGATTATGTAACACATGTAAAGCAGTGGTTTTAATATATTCTGGCAAATCAATACAATACACTATTACATGCAGTTATTTAAATAGTCATGGTGGAAACTTCAGAAAAATGTATATGTGATACAGTTAAGTAATTCCAATTTTACTTTGATGTGATTATACATATACAAATATTATACAAGCATCTAGCTCAAAATTGGAAGAGAAGGTAAAAATAGAATGTTTAATTTGCAAGAATAATAAAGCAGTAAATAGACTAAAAATTTTCCTGTTTTCAGATAACGTTATAAAACTGTACTGTTAAACATGATCATAGGGTTCTAAAATGAAATCAGCATTGACAATAATTATCAGCAAAACTAAAAAGCATCATCAACATATATACTATGAAACTATTATGAAAGTGTTCTAGCAAGAGAATGCTTTAAAATTTATCAAGAAAAATCAAGTGAGAGTTATTAAATGATACGGGGATCTTTTACATCTAAAAGAACTTATACAAGGTGTTGGAGAGCATTCCTCCAGGTTTTAGGATAACTATTTCTTCATTGAAGCAGCGTAAGTCTGCAGTCAGAATGACCTGGCTGGGAGGCAATGTTACATGATCTCTCTCTGACCCTCCCTTACCTATCAAATCTGGTAACACTGGTATTCTTTAAAGGTTTCACCTTTCACTTAGCTGAGATATAAGATTTAGCAAACTTTGGGTCTGCTTTCTTGTTGCTGAATGGAAAAGTACTCTAGCATGAGACTTGTGGCTGAATACTACAAGATGCTGAGAGCTCGTAAGTGGGAGATAGAAAATCTCCAGGTAAAAACAAATAAACATAATTAAGGACTAAGGTCACAATAGCAAGTTGCTTTGTCTAATATATATATATATTTATATATATTTATATATACTTATATATATAAATATATATATTATAATATATATATAGATATATTAGGCTAACCAAAATGATGTTTGTCATAATTGTCATGCTATGTACTATTTATATGGGGCACTGTATATACGGTGTGATATAGACTTTCCCCATAGTTAACACACATAGCTCACAACAAGGTAGGAGAAATCCATGCCTTGGTTGAAAAACATGACTGGATGGACCATTTGCAGTTCATAAATTCTTCCTTACTTCTGCAGCTTATGTCATTCTTGGCTTACCTTTTTGATATTCCAAAGCCCTGGATTTCACAGCTACTATTGAAGGACTGTTGACATTGTTAATTCTTAGTAACATATTTTCTTCCTAATCTGAGCAGTGGAGCATGATGGTTACCCTCCTTCAGGTCTAACTTGGTGGTCTTTTCTATATTAGGACAAACCAAACTCTCTTACACATGCGTGGATAATCCAATGCACCTTAGGGAGTATTTATCTTCCAAATATCTTGAGAGCAACAAATGCCTTTTCAATTTTCCAAATATAAAATTATAGCTCATAATAAGCATGCTTTTAAAACCTCCACATGCTTTCCATGTACCAGACGCTCTGATTTTGCTCTGATTTGGCATGCCTCCTCTAGGGTCGAAAGCTCCCTCTGAGCTACCATTCTAGGTGTCATAATAACATGATAGGTACCATCAACCACAAACCAGGAAGAAAAACATTATAGTCAAATTTTAAAAAAGAAAAGAAAAAACAACAGAAAGTAGACATTTCTATGTTATCTAACACTATATATATATATATATATATATATATATATATTTTTTTTTTTTTCAATCATTTAACTGAATACTCCAGGCACTTATGTCTGAATTTTCAAATCTCAGTGGGAAGGTGAGGAGTGTGTCTGAGAATTAATACTTTTTTAAAAATCATGGATATATACTAGAATCATCTAGCAAGCTATAAAAAATATCAGTGCACAAGATACACACCAGATTTCAGGAGACCAGCATATCTAAGGGTTGGGGTAGAATATCAGTATTTTTTACAACCTCCCTGCATTATTCTCATGTGTAATCAAGAATGAAAACTGCCTGTGAACATTTTGTAAAATTTTAGAAGGCAAAGGAGCCTCAGAATAGATACTCTCACCCAGTACTTTTTCATCTGTCTTTCTTTATTGGGTCCCATCAAGGGTAGTAGTGGGGCTGTCATTAATTTCAGCTGTCTACGTCTCTTAGTAAGATCTCCTTGGAAGTAAAATCTAAGAATGATAACAAAATCATTGACCTAAAAACCCTCTCCTTTCCACAGTAAGAAAACTGTGACCCAGAGATGGGCATTGCTTTGCTTAAAGATTCAGTGCTAGTTTGACAGCAAGTTCTTTTTTTCCATGGTTTCCTATATCCTACTCTAGAGGTATCTTGATTTCTTCACTATAGGAGAAATAAATAGAAATTTATCAACCCAGCTACCTAGTAAGTATCATACCACTTGTGTTGTCCTGGTTTTCTTATTAGAAATTAGAATTTCACAGTGTGGGATAACTTTAAAGGATAATTTTATATTTGGCAAAATACTGATTATTGGAAGGTATATATTTTGCACTAGAGCTAATTTCCTTAACCTGTCAAGGCAGGTGACTAACATTCCCTTTTTTCCATAATGTTTGAATCCTTTTCCTCTTTTCCTTTTGTTTTTCTTTTATGTGGTTTCATTGCTGCTGGTAGAGCTCTAATTTCTTCCAAGAGAAAAAAATCTGTCTTTGTGACAATATTTTCTGAACAAACTAATAACCTAATACTTTTCTTTCCAGCTCAAACTTACCGCTTAGGATTGATATGTTAAACACTGTGAAGTGTATCAATTTCATATTAAGCCAATGGAATAGGCTGTATCATTATCTCCAATTAACATATGAGGAAGTTGGAGCTCAGAAAGGTTAGGAGATTTGCCTGAGAACACTGAGTGAGCATTTCACTGATGAAATGTAAAAATCTAAGCCCTTGAACTTGCAGTGTACAGCCTCCCAGAAAGCTAGTGCTTTGAAGCCTCTAAATTATTAAGGAATACAATTTTTAATGATAAAATTATGCTTCAAAAAGTACATAAACAGGGTGTGGTGATGCATTCCTGTAATTTCAGCACTTAGGAGGCTGAGGCAGGAGGATCACTGTGGTTCGAGACCAGCCTGGGCTACAAAGTGAGTTCAAGGCCAGCCTGAACTGCATTAGCAAGCCCCTGTCTCAAAAAAGACAAGAAAAAATGCACATGTGAGCAATACTTGAAGGAAGTCTTACATCTGGGTAAATAGAATCATAGCATTTTCCAAATATTTTGAATGCTAGAATTCTATGACATTTGTACTTTTTCATGCAAGAAGAAAAGAAAAGAAATGATAACCCACCCCTAGGAATCTTTCTATCTGGGTGTCTGTGTTTATCAGATTTTATAAAACTTTCAAGGGTGAGGAATTTTAGCTTTTTTTTGTTGTTCACACATTTTGCCCTTTCCAAACAACCCCCCCCCCTTTTTTTTAGCATTTTCCAGTCAGCCATACTTTTCTAAACTCTAGGGAAACTAAAGAAACAAAATTTAGGAGGGTATTTCAGAGTGTCAAAGTGATGTGGTTCGGTGTGCTGGTGCACACCTATAATCCCAGTACTCTACTCAGAAGGCTGAGGCAGGAGGATAGCTATAAGTTCCAGGCCAGCTGGGTTACATAGTGAGCTCAAGGCCAGCCTGAACTACATAGTGAGACCTTGTATCAAATATATATATATATATATATATATATATATATATATATATATATGCATGTATGTACATTGCATGTATATTGATATGAGCATGTATATTGCATGTATATTGATGCATGCATGTATATTGATGTGAGCTACTTCATTCAGCCAGGTCTATTTAGTAAATGTCTCTTCTATACCGTGTGCCTTGCTAGGCCTTGAGGAAATTAACTTTGGGCCAGAGTCTTGCCCTCCCTTTAACTTTCATCTCAGTGATGGATCAGAACTCAGTGAAGTGCAGTAATTGCTGTCTCAGAATTCTGACAAGTAGTTGAAGAAAAGAAGAAAGGGCACAGAGAAAGCACTAGGAGCCTAGGCCAGCTTTAAAGCTGGTATAAGGGGTTCACCACTGAGATGGAAGTGGTTACACTCAAATCTGAATAAACAGATGGTGTCAGGCTGTCTAAAAAGCCAGGGAAATGACTTTGTGAGCTATGGTGGCTTCACAAGTAAGCAATGGAAAGTGGAACTTGCAAAAGGTGATTTAATATTATCATGTAGGAAATGACAAAAAAGCAAACGGGGAAGAAAACTAAGAAGCGCCAGTGCATCCTCACCACCTACCCTCTTCCATCCGAGCATGAAAGACACCCGCAGGTAGATACTCTGTGCACATGTGGGCAGGCACATACACTCCTGCCTACTAGCCAAAGTCTTTTTCTGCCATCACTATGGCTTCATCACTCAACCCATTGCACAAGACTAGACGGAAGTGTCAGTAAAGCCTGACTGATAAATGAATAGAGGATTTTCCCCCTGTGTCTGTATTGTGGTGTGTGTGTGTGTGTATGTGTGAAATGGGTAAATTTGGAAGTTAATTATTCAAATGTGAACCCAAAGAAACATTCCCTGGAACAGTCAACAACCAAGTTTCTCTAATGAACACTAAGTTAAAGTGATTTCTGCTGGGTCCTTTCCCATGAAGAATCAATCCTCAATGGATCTTGAAGTCCCTCATGGGGGCTGTGGTTCTCCATCAAAGGCCAAGATGAGGTTGCATAAGACGTGATGGACCACTGTGATACTAGTGTGAGTTTTGGCTTCAATTTTCCCTATAACTCACCACATAGGTTGGTATAAGTCAAGAGTTATTTCAGAGCTTCTATTCCCTTCTTTTTAGAGAAAAGGATAAAGTGGCAAAGCTCTGGATTCGCCTATGGGCAGACCACTGACAAGGCACAACCAAATTATAGACAATTACTACACCTTCCAGCCTTTCAAGCTTTAGAGTAGATTGTAGAAATCTCTTTTATTTAAATCCTTAAAAATCTCTCTCCACCTCCTCTCTTCTTTTCCACTCATCATAAGCAAATTGTACTCACAAGGTCAGTCACTTGTCTTTTCTTTTCCTTTTTTATAGGCAGCCCTTTGGGTTTGGGCCCTGGAAAATAGCATCAATCAAAGGAGTTTATACAGATGGTAGGCTATGTGGTCAACACTCATCCTAGTTTCGCTTATGCCACTGATCAGCTAACTGGGGACAAGTTATCTAATCTTATCAGTCCTACTGTTTTCTTATTTGCAAAATGGAAATAACCATGGTACCTGCTTTATAGAGAAATAAATGCCATGATACATGTAAGGACAGAATGCAGTGCTGACTAAGGGTCCCAGTATTATTTGTCGGATGACACAATTGAGATTCAAATTCAAATCTGTGCTCTTTTCTCTACTTAACCCTTATTCCCTCTGCCCTGCTGTTGTGAGCAGAAAGTCTTGGGTGGTAGGTGACCCGCTTCGCTCCACAGCTGCACTCTCCTTTGGCTCCTTCCTGCATCTTCTGGTCTCACCCTGGCATGGCTCAGGCAGGTTGCCTTGGGACCGCACAGGAGAGAGAAATCTTTGTGGAATGCACTGTCACAGTCCTACTTATCTTCTGAATGAGTAAAGAATTTCAGGCCCTAGGGAAGAAGTGACTTTCCAAACTTCCCTCTCTACAAGTCAAGAAACAATGAAGAGATAATCTATGACAGCAAGAAAGGAGGTTGCTAATGCCCTAAGGTTTCAGAGCGGGCCCCTGGAGGGTTTCAAATCTGAATCATTGGGTTTAGAAGGAAGTTGGTTTCAAAAGAACCTTGGGAAAGATGAGATTCACTCAATAAATCTTCCCCATGGTTTCTGTCTGATGTTTCACATTGAGTTAAAACCTATAATTCCTTCAGGGAAGCTACTAAAACAACAAAAGGCCCCTGGTAGCTTAGTGATTGACCTGCTAATGCACCTCCAGAAACAAGGAACCCCACAGGCCAATTCAGCAGGGCCCATAGTCAAAGCCAGGCCCCCCCAGTGCTAATTCAGGAACGAGGGATGTCTGAGGTGTCTCCAAATAATGCCCTTACCCTCAGACCTTCAGAAATTTCAAACTTGCAGGAAACTTTACACACTTACTTAACTTATTAAGGCTCAATTATGCAGATGGTACTGTTCACCCTCATGGGAAATAAGAAGGGAGGAGCTACTAACAGATCAAAGAAAAGGTACTTCAGATTCAAGAGTGGATTCAAAAAATTACTGAACACAACTTAGTGTCAGACATTATCATCCGATTTTTATAAAATATGAGAAAGTAGAGACAGTGCATAACATGTCCAATGTGACTTTACTGATTAAGGACATCAAAGTGGTTAAATTCTGTATGTGCAAGTTCTAGTCTAGGTCTCTTCACTAGAGCTTGTGAGTATGTGAATCTTTTCATTTTCTATTAGAGTAAATACTAAGCAGATTGTTAATATTTTGCATCTCCTCCATGCTTCTGCTCAGCTTAAAAACTATGTATAACCTCATGTTATGACAGAAGAGTTCTCTTACATCCTAATCTCTGTGTTACTGAAAGGTGATTTCCAGTGTTCAGGTGGACTTTTCCCTGCTCTCTTATTCATTTTGGGCATGTCTCACTTAAATTTCTACTCTGGTCTCTTTTCTTTCATTTGATCTTCATGTCTACTGAGAAATTTCCATAACTTTCATATCCTCACAGAAATAGAAAAATGTTTAAATTCTTTTTACTACACATTACCATCAAGGAGCAAGAATGGAGCAACATCTCTGAAGCACAAAGGTTTTTTCTTCAAATGTAATACAATAATAATTATAGCAACAATAACAACAAAGATTAACAGTCACTACCATTGAGATTTAGTCTGTGCTAGAATTCTTCCATATTCATTTGTCTGCTTATTTAATAATTACATTAGCCATGAGGCAGGTATAATTTATTTTTCCATACTTCTGATCTGGGAAATGGAGTTTTATGGAGCTTTTATAACTAATCCTACACAGCCAATGAGCTAGCAGCATGAAGAAAGCAAAATTTTAAACTAGACTAAACTCAAGAGTCTTTGTAACTTAAATTTTTTTTATCATAAACTGTCAAAACACAAGTCTCAAATTTCATTTCAAGTAAACACAGTTCCAATCTCTAGTTTCAAAATATTTCACTTTGAAACACTCAGTAACCAATATTTATTATCCTTTCTGAAATTGTATTTCACATGTTTTCTGGTTTTAATAGGCCTTACTAATCTGCTGAATCATGATACAATTCTATCACCCCTGTGATATAGCAAAATTCAAAACAATTTTCAAGAAGAATCCAAACCTTTTTATGTTCCTGCCAGGGACCCTCACCCTAATCATTTTTAAAATTACTCCTGCAATATTTAGGAATGTTTGAAGAACTATCTTAACTCTAAGAAGTAGAGTCAGAGCTATTAGATATTCACCTTTCCAGTTCTCTATGTATCCTCTCTCTCTCTCTTTCTCTCTCTCTCTCCCCCTCTCTCTTTTTCAGTCCTTTTGATACAGGGTCTCTATGCAGTTCCAGTTGAACTTGAGCTCACTTTGTAGCCCAGGCTGGTCTTGAACTCACAGTGATCCTCCTGCCTCCGACTCCCCAGTACTGGCATTGTGCCATGTGCCACCACGCCCAGCCTCACCTCTTTTCATTAAACCACATTGCTATTATAAGGAAAAAGGAAGGTTTGGCCAGGAAAAGACATGAATACATTATTGCGACCCAGTAAGGTATCCCCATGAATTGATGAACCCAATCATTGATGTCACATTCTTGCGATGTTATCTATCTGTCTCTCTCAGATTGGAGTGGCTGCATTTGCAGCTGGAAATTTCCCATGTAATTTATTGTTGCACATCAGGCACGACTTCTGTTTCTCATCTATAATTCTTGGATAACAGTATAGAGTTGAGAGATAGTGTTATGTGAGAACCAAAGAACATCAACCAAGGGGGAACACCCAACACTGAGCCTGGCCCGGAGTGGGGTGATCAGTACAAGCTTGGAGTGAATCTGGGAAGGGTGCCACCTTTTTTTCATAACGCCTGAACTGCTTATAGTGGAATCATAGCATGAAACCACTCTGCTGGGCTTCAAACTCTATGCTGTGCTGCTTTACAGGTGCTGTTGAACAACTTCAATTAGAAAACTCAAAAGGATCAGCTTTAGGAGCCTCTGTGAAGGCATCTGACCTCAAGTCATTGCACAACCTGTTGATCCGCCTTTTATCAAGGTTCACCCCAGACACTTCAAATGTCTGTGCAGATTAAGCGGTAAGACTTCTTAAAGGTACAAGGGGATTGAGCCACGCAGCACTACCATCAGAAGAGGGTTCTCCCGTCACAAACAACGTCAGCACACATAACCCTCATGTTTCTGAAACAAGATACGGCCCAAACTAAGATGACCTCAAATACATTCCTTTAGTGGCTAAAATCTGACTTGGTAAATATTTGTGTAAGAAATTCTACTGAATTTAATAAGCTAGGTAATGTCAAAATGTAAAATATGAAGACTGATTTCTTGTTCTCTTTGTCTTTCAAGTCAAGGGAAGAATTCAAATAATAGTAATAATCATTCTAAGGCAACATTCAACACAAATCAGCGCTTGTATGCATAAAGTTATAACAATATCTAGATGTACAGTTTTGGAGATTCCAGGCTTTCTTTGTTTTATGTGTACACTAGTACTATTTTTTATCCAATGGCATCAAACATATGTTGAGAAAGTTCAGGTCCTACTTTGCTAATATTAACCACTCTGTTGACAGCATTTACACTCAGTGTTTTATAACAAGTTGAATGTAATCTCTATGTGACTTTTCTACCCCAACACAAAGTGGGAAGTGTTTTTTTCTAGTGCTAGGAATCAAATCCAGGGCCTATGCACATCAAACACATGCAGTACCCCAGAGCTATATTTTCAGCCCCACTTGGGTCTTTTGTTCAAATTTCATAAGCAAAAAGCTAATAAAATATTTTTACCAGACATGCTAACATGGAGAACGTAGAGAACTGCACATTATGAACAATGACTTCAAATCAGGAGAAGCGAATTTAAATCACTTGCTAACTGTATGATATGAGGCTCATCTCAACCTAGTTTCTTAATCAGCAGAAAAAGCCTTAAAAGCAACGTTAGAGATTTACTGGAACTCTTCCAAGGGGCAGTGAGTGTACACAGGTTGACTAGAGAAGATGCTTGCCCTGTTGCACAAGGGAGAGAAATGATAGAGAATTGGTCTTTTGTTTCCATAACATGGTAAGCTCTGTGAAGCAGGAACCATGTCTGACACTGCACAATCTTGCATTAGTGTCATTTATTTCTTCTGTTCCAACAGAATTTCTGAGACACATGCAGTAGATATTCTGTCGTATGCTGTCACCTCTGCAATACCATAGAACACTATCCAAAGTAGGTGATATTAACTATTCAAATATTTGTAAAAACTATTTTATTTAGCACTTTAAACATCTTTTGGCTTATACTAAATCAATAGGCTTGTATCATAAAATAAAAATTAAAATATTAAGCAATATAAAGATACACTGATAAAATTACAAATAATTTGCTACATACAAATGCTCTTTTAAGAATATTATGTATATTTAATTCCCATACTGAAGATTGTATTATTAGCATATTTATAGATATGGAAAGTGAAAGAGCAATCTGCAATTGTCTCAGTATTAATTAAAAGATAGATCTGCCTTGAAAACATAGATATTCTGTCTTGGAAAGGTATCAATAACTGCTCTCTGTCCTCCTCTTGAAAAGATCCTGAAGACCTTTTGTCTTAAAGGAAGAAACAATTAGTACCCCTATTGGGTAATAAGACAAAACAATTCAGAAAAAGAAGAAGAAATGAATGGATAACTGATTAATGAAGCTCTAGGGACATTTCAATTTAACCTTTGAAGACTAAATATGATGATATTAATTAAGGAAGAAAAAACACTTGACAAATTCAATATCACATGTAACAAATAGTCTCAGAAAACTAGGAACACAAAGGAAGTTCCTCAAAGTGACGAGGAATAGGGACATAAAATCCTACAACCATCCTGGTTATGACCAGGAGTTGGAGGTCCTTGCTCACCAGCTGTGTTCAACATTGTAATGGAGTTAAAAAAATAATTAGAAAGAAAGAAATAAAGCTCTCTCTAATCACAGATGATATGACTGTGTCAAAAGTTGCAACCCCAAAATTTGCAAAAGCCTTCCAGAACTAATACGCCATCATAGCAAGATCATAACATTAACTACTAATATATAAGTTGCTTTCTTATACATCAGCAATAAACAACTTAAAAGGCAATTTAGAAGATATTAATAGCACTGAAACATATGTAGTTATCAAATTAACAGAATATACTGCCTCTATGCAGAACACTACAACTGATGAAAAATCAAGAAAGATCCAAATAAGTAAATACTTTTTGGTCATAAATGAGAAGACTCAATTTTGATTCAGTGCTAGTTCTTCCCAACTTGATACATGCATATAACATATACAAACTAAAATTCTAGAATGTTACTTTTTAGATAATGGCCTACTAATTCTAAAATTTATGTGAAAAGACAAATGACCTGTAGTAGCCAATACAATATTGAAGAACAAAAGCTTATTTGTCTTCAAAATATCTTATAGAGAAACAATAATCAAGACATTGTAGTTTTAACAAAAGAACATAAACAGGTGAATGAAATAGAACAGAAAATTCAAATAAAGATTCACACAAATATCAACTAATCTTGAACAAATAACTAAATGGAATTCAAACTTTACTACAAGTAGTGCTGAGAAATCTGGATACCTAAACATCAAAAATGAAACCTAGACATAAATCTTCCACACAAATTAATAGAAAATGGATGGTAGAATTAAAAGTAAAAAATTTAAAGCTATATATAATTTCTAGAAGAAAATTTAGGAAAATATGTAGATAACCTTGAGTTCGTAATGATATTTAGATAAAATTGCAAAAGTATGATCTTGGATGGGAATTAATTGTTAAAGTAGACTTTACTAAAATCAAATATTTCTGCTTTATGAATGAAACTGTAAAGATAATGAAAAGATGAGGCATAATCTAGGTGAAAGTATTTGTAAATCGCATAATGGAAAAAAAACCCTTTACCAGTTATACAAAGAAGTAAAACTCAATGTTTTAAATAAAGGTAATGGGCAGAACATAAAAACAGACACCTAAACAAAGTACTTACAAGGATGGAAAATAAGCATTTGAAAAGATGTACAACATATTTTTTTCATTGGGAAAATGCAAAGTAGAACAATAAATTATTATTATATAATTATTATAATGCCCCAAATCTAAACAACAGCTACGGTAAAAACTCTGACAAAATTAGTGTTGAAAATGTAGAGCAACAAGAACTCTCATCCATTCATAGTGGGAACTCAAAATGGTGTGTATGCCTGGGAAAATAGCTTCTTATAAAGTGAAACATAGCTTTACTATAAGAACAAGCAATCACACTTCTAAATATTTAACTGGTATAGCTACACAGAAATGTGCATTGAAATGTTTAAAGAAATTTTATTCGTAATCATAAAACATTGGAAAAAAACCTGAAGCATTCCTTAATATCTTTAACTTCTTCCAACCAGACCCCATCGCCTAACAGCACATAGAAGTATGAATCTGTTGATGAGTATAACGAGCCCAGGATTGAATCCCCCCCACCTCGGTATGAACACATGAGACTTTTGGAAACATTTTGGAAATAAACCAGACTACTTAATAATGGGAAACTGAGATCCTTGAATAAATAGGTTATTTTATGACTGAGGTAACAAATACACAAGATAAGTTTTAAATATTTTGTAACAGCAAGAATTACAGAAGAGTTAAAAACTAAATGTAAAAATCAGGATAGTACGTGGAAGAAATAGGGGATCTTAAGTGAAAGAGTGCCCAATGACCAAAATGGAGCAATTTGTGAAATAAAGTAAAGTAACATTTAGTATAACTCAAAGAATAATTAACTGTCCATGAATTTAAAGCAATATATAAATGTTCAAATAAATGAAAATAGCATATGGCCATGCAGAATTCCAAAATAATTTATATAGATATTTTACTCTCAAGAAGAAAATCAATTCTCATTCCTTAAATATGAACTATATCTAACCACTTCCTTCCCATAAGTATAGGTTTGAAAGACTGGGGGAAAAAAGCTTTAACTTCTGGTGGATGTTGTGGTTTATTTAAATGTCCCCTCAAAGCCCCATTCAGTCATGGAGGCAACTGAATCTAGCATTTGTGACTGGTTCCTTGCCTAGCGCTTGGATTGGTGGTGTAAGTGTTTCACTCACCCAGGGGTGAAGTCAGTGTAATGGTGGGAAGAAGGTGGGTCTTTCTCTTTTGCTTTCACTTTCATTTTCTCTTTAGCTGTGGCCAAGAATGGCTGCCCCGCCATACAGAGCTATCTCAAAGCCGACTGAATATGGACTGAAGCCTCCAAGAACTGTGAGAAATACACCTTTCCTGCCCTAACTTTGGGTGTCAGGTATTTTGTCTCAACAACAAGTGAAAAGTAACTAAGACTGGAGAAATCGAACACGCGCTGCTTACCAGGTGATCAGTATTGAGGTCCTATTGCTTTAAAAATGAGATCACATGATGCAAAGATACTTGAAAGAAAATCTAAATTAAAGACTGGGGGTAATGGTACCTTTGACATAGTTATTCAATGATATTTTTCCCCTGTAGAGGAGGAGAACTTCAGATATGCTCTTTTCCAAAAACTTTCTTGAAAATTTCTCATTTAGAACGTATCAGACTTTTATTCTTGTCTTAAGATCATATTGAAAAGACTCCAATATACTTGCTAGTGGTCGGCTCCATCATGGTTTAACCAGATCTCTCAATGCCTAAGCAGATGGAGAGGACAAGTCATGAGAACCAGTCTGAAGCAGATGGCTGGACCTCGCCTCACTGTGAGTGGACTATGGAAGGCCATGGCTCCCAGCATCTTAGTATCCTCATTTCTCACAGATCTGGACTGTTCCTGAGTCAATGATTCTGTCATGAATATCCTCTTTATTCCGCATCCCTCAGTGGTTCATAGAGTATCTTTTTCCTGTCAAGTTCACAAAGAAAATGCATTTATATATCACTGCTTATGCTTTTCTTTCATTACACTTTAATAAAAAGTGCACTCTGCTTATGACATGAGGAAAAGGTCTATTGTTTTGCTATGCCTATTTTTGGCTTATTGAATTATAAGTTATATTACTTTTCTTTCAAAATGGGGTGTAAGCTACTTTAAAGATGAAAGAAAAGAGAAAGAAAAGAAAAGTAGATGGAAATAAAAAGTAACATAGAAGCAAAAGAAAAACGAAAGGGAGAAAATGAGGTTAATACAGAACGTAGCGAGGGAAAAATAACGAAAACAAAGAAACATGTATTTTCAAAGCAAAATCCTTTGGTATTGTAAAAGTATTTTGTGTTTGTTAAGCTGCTAAAGAAACAGCCTTTAAACAGAGAGCACTGCTTTGTAGAGTGTTTGCAGAGTCAAACTTGGGTAAGTTTGTTCAATAGTCTGACATATCAATATTAATTGAGAGCTGCTATTTATCCATGAAATAATAAATACTAGAAATGATGTTTCAAGGTAAAATTATACCTGCTCCTGGAAATAGCAGGCCAAGACAAGACAAATCATTGAAAGTGCATCAAAGGTAAAGGGTTAGAATCCTCATAATCCTGAGTTCTAATGCTGGCATTAACCAGATCAACTTTGAGCAGTTCTCCTTTTATTACATCTTGAACATGAGTGTCCGGGGGAAGGTGATCTTACAATTTGTCTAATGGGTTGGTTACAGCTGCCATGTTCTATGCTCCAAGTAATGTTTATCACCCAATTAAAAATATACTTGTATTATACACTAAATAGCAATAAAAGCCCACAGGACATCAATGACAAAACAAAATACAATGCCCTCAAGGGAGAAATTGTGGTGTTATCAACACAGGAAGACGGCAATACTGACTTAGATATCAAGGCTAGGAAACATGGTTTCTTTGTACAGATGTAACCATGACCCTTAAACACAGAAGAGAGTGTTTAAAGCAAAGCTTTCAGCAGAAGCAAGTTTGTCTCTCTGGGAGCATTTGAGAAGTGTAGAAACATTTTTGCTTGACACAGCTTGGGGAACCAGGGTGTTATTTATCTGGTACAAAGAGGTTAGAAATGCTGCTAAACATTTTGCAATAGACTAGAGAACTCCCCACAAAAAAGAATAGTCCAGCCCCTAATGCTAATTGCCAAGGATGTGAAATTTTGAGTTGCAATGTACAATGTATCACCTTCCAGTATGTCTGACAGTATTAGAACAAGTTATCTACTAAATATAAAAGTGAGAAATTTAAATGACTTTGTATCTTGCTCGTCATGGTGAAACAGAGACTACAAATTCACAATATTGACAATTCCTGGCAACTTCCTAAAATATAACAAACTGAGTGCAGGAATCCAATCAAACAAGTATCTCCAGGATAAACGTCAAACATGTGAAAATGTGTTCCAATTCTAGTTCTAAGCACGTCAAACAGAAGAATTAAACAGACATCTACTCATAATTTTGTACTTGTAGAACCTGCGTTGATGAAGTGATTCTACAAAAATGATTAATGCTCACATTGACTTGGTCAGGCAAAACAAAACAGAACAAGCAAAAAACAACAGAATGAATCAATACTATAGTAAAAATCAATGAAACCATGTGAACAACAAGCTGAGTTATCATTTTTCACTGCCCCTTATTCCATAACGGTTTGGATTACTTCTTTTAAAAAATTTGTTTGTGATGGCTGCCTTGATTGTCAGCTTGGCTGGATTAAAAGACTCCTGAAGAGATGATTAGATTGTGAGGGCACTGACCTTACCAATGGGTTAACCCACTGATGAGTTCAAAGCTGAATGGGCTGCTAAGAGGTGGAACCTGGATGGGCAAAGTGGTCATGGAAGCTGGACCTAACTCCTCGCCCTTTTCTTTCTCTCTCTTCACATGTGCTCTGCCTCTAGGTCTCCATGCAATGAGCTACTTTCTTCCACGACATCTTTCTGCCCTGATGTTCCTGCCTTGGTACCAGCTACAGTGGGCTGAAATCTATGAAAAGCCAAAATTAACTTCTCCTTTACAATGTGTCAGTTATTTTTCAGCCCCAGTTGGATAGCTAGTTCTTGGTCTGTAAGTCTTTTACTTAAAAGAATGCAAAGAAATGTGTGTGTCAGTGTTCTTCAAGGTAGATCAGTGGGGGACTCATGAAATGACATCAGTTTTACCAAAATCACATGAGACCTCTGTTACAGGTAAGGAGACCACAGGATGTTAGAGCTAGAAGTAAAATTACTTATTACTTATTTTAACTACCTCAATATTCATACAGGGGAATAGAGATCTTGGAGATCATGTGTATAGGAAATTGACACATTGATGTGTCTAATACCAAAAGTCACGTTAGTATCAGAACCAGAATCTCATCTCCAGAAGAGCCTGGCCCCCATTTAAATTGACAAGAGACATACAAATTAAGTACATGAAGTCTCTCCATGTTCTTTGTTGTGTTCTTCATAATGTGGATAAATTAACTTATGCACTAGAAAGTCTTTTATCACATTCTAAAATGGTTTTCCAGGAGATTGTAAGTCTGAGAAGACAAAAGAACTTTAGTTAAAATTAGCAAAAGAAAAAAAAAGTATGAATTTAAAATTATATCACACAGGGCTATGCAATATTAAACTATTTCAGACCGTCAATATGACTGCAGTGATGAGGTAGAAGTGTAAGAGAGATTCCCATTCCAGTGGAGAGAAGAACCCAAAAACCCTGGGAGACTCCCTGCTAAAAATGTAAAGACACAATACAGAAGACTTCAGCAAAATAACCTGCCTCACCTATTCTCAATAGCCATCCTTCTTATCTTCAATTCCCTTCCCCCAAAAGTAACTGACAATATCGTAAGTGGAGCTTCGGTATAAAGTATTGCGTTTACAAAGCAAAAAATATTGGAGTTTCTCAACAATTCAAAACACTTCTCCTGTGCATGGCCTTATGATATTTAAAAATATATAATCATGTGTGCAAAAAAGGAGCAGGTAAACTAGTTACAGAGATAACCTTTTATTTCATGAGTCTTTTGAAAATCTAAAATTTTCCAATACTTGCAGGAAATGTACACAGTTGCACACAATTGTGGGGTACTTTGCACACATGTGACTCCCAAATCACTCAGAATCCCATCCCCAGATTCTTTAGATGAACCCCAGATTCTTTAGATGAAGAATTTTATTAACGAATAGGCTGCAATTAAAATGCTTGCTGCTGAACAAGTTAAATAAACCTCAGGGCCTCAGTTTTTCCACTTGTTAGAAGTAGACGTGGACACTTGCTACTTTGTCATTTTACAGCATATGGAGAAGGAGAGAGGATGATATCTCAGGCATCAGAAAACCCATCTGTCACCACCTAGGAGCAGGATTTAGAGTTTAATTCTTCTTTCTGGGGCTTAGTCTCTGCAATTATAAAAGGAGGAACAAATGCAAGGTGATCTACAAGTAGCTTTAACTCTAATGTTTGGAATTCTTAATTCAGGCAGAAGAAGGTGGCAAAGGAAACACCTTTATCTGTCTAATAAGCAGTAGCAGCTAGGTGCACTTGCTCTAAACAAGAATATTTCTAGGAGCACTCAAACCACACTTGCAAGACAAGACCAACATATTGCTGCTAGCTAAGATCTAGGTGTGGAAGGTGAGGAAGGAGCCTATAGTAGTGGATATCAGCTTTTCTATCAGCGCCCTCAAGAAGGTTCCTAGCCACAAATCTTTGAAGGACTGAACTTTATCAGTAGCAGATCTTCACTTTCAATTGAGCGCAGAGATAAGGACTCAGCTCAGTTTGTGGAAAACAGTCAGGAAGTAGCTTCTGAGCCAGCAGACAAGAAACAGCTGTTTCTGGGTCCCAGAGGTGTTGTAGCCAATTCTTTTAGTGTCAAATGTGTGTGGAAATGGCATCCTCTAAAGCACTGAGTGTCTGTTTGCAATCAAGTAGCTTTCCCCAGGCACAAAAACAACTGGTATAAATCATCCTTATCTCAGGAAAGATCACACTGTTTTCACAGTCACTGATAACATTTTTTTTTTAAATTTTTGCAAGCTAAAAATCTGGAGTCTTGAGTTTAATTATGGCCCTCTTAGGTCTCAAGTTATTCATCTCTAAAGTTTGTGTGAGGGGTATTAGACAGCCTCTACTTTAAAGCATTTTGCAGGTTGAAGACTTTAATGATAGTTCATTTTTTTTTCCAAATAAAAATATTTCTTTAAACTAATACTCCTACCACCCAGGTCTTTTTAAAGAAGGAACCATTGATCATTACTTTTGGACTTTATAGTATAACCATTACTTTTCTTTACTCTAATAGATTTTCAGAGAAAATTGCTAGGTTTTTTTTAAGATTGCACTACATTAAATTTTCCTTTGAAATTAAAAGGAAATGCTACAACACAGTCTTTTCTTGTGAGGGATGCATTTGTGTGCCTCACAGATTTTATGCTCCAACAGGTATTTACTGAACATCTGCTACATTACAGAACATTGTGGGTTAGGCATTAGTTTTGCTCTCAAGATAATGCTGGTGGCTTGATACTTAAATGATACTTAGGAGGTATCCTGTGCAAAAACCAACCGAAGTTTAATGTTTCCTCGCAGTGGTCCTACCCTGTGGTTGTCTTACTATTCTTTAATCAACCTAAACAACTGGTAGTCACTTTTTTGTAGCAGCTCATGACATTTTTATTATTATTTTTAAATAAAACTCTGACTTCCTGTGAAATTGAGCAAGAGGAGTACAAATGCGGTGCTCATTGTACAAGGAAGTAAAACTGTAAGTAAATCTGGAAAGACATCCTGAACCCATTTGGCCTCAAAAATAAAATCTGAGCTGGGTTCAGACACAGGGTAAATTGCTGCCAACAAAGCAGATGCTTGTCCACTTGCTTTTTTCATCTCCCCAAAAAAAAAGAAAGATTTGTATTATGTAAAAAGAAAACTTTGCGTTTATGTGAGCACTAGTTTAGGAAATAGGAAATCTACATAATGTTTCATCACAGCTAAGTCAAATCAAATGAATTTGATAAGGGAATCATGGACTTCGAATGATCATTGGACTCCAGCCTCCAACTTAAGACCTCTTCCTGATCAGTAAACAATGGAAATTTCTCTGTTCAACTGTGTGAAGAGCTATAGTCTACTTCATTATCCAGAGTGCCAGTTTTCAGTTCTCCATTCGTCTAACATTTGTCTCCTTTTTCTACCACGTAAAAATCCGGACATTTTTTCCTCAGTAAACTCCCAGTAAAATTTTTCATTACTACCTTGATACCTAACCTGTCAAGATAATATATATACTTATCCATGTTTTAAAAGTTCATCCTTACCTAACTTTTCCAGTAATCACATTTCCAAGGAAGCCACAGTCCAAGTTACCACACAGACCAAAATGTGACAGTGTTTTGCTCCTAAATCACTAAGGACATTGTACTGTCCCACATCATGGCTATTTGGACAACATTATCATTACCTCTAAGAGAGATCTGTGTCTAGCTGTTCTTGTTTAGAGCAAACATCACTTAGTCATTGTCTTCCATTTCCATCCTCAGTATTGAGGGACAAGCTACAAAGACTGGGTCTATTTTTTTTTTTTATCTTAACAGAGAAAAAACACAAAATTTCAGGAGACAAACTCAAAAATCAGTACCTAGATTGGAAACCTGGCCTGGTCTCTGATTACATGATCTTCAGTTATTTGTCTTCCCTAAAACGATAAGTCACAGGTTTGTATGTTCTTTCCTTGTCCCTCTGCCACAAAATCAAACAATGCAGAAAACGTCTAGTCAAACTCTTCATTTTAGAGGTGAAAAAAATGTCACTCAAAATGTGGGTTATGATAGCCAGGATGGTAGGAGACTCTGCTTCTTGGTTCAAGGTCAACAGGTATAGAGAACTTCTCTTTCCCAAGCACTGACCTCCCTGCTCCATCTTCCTACCTGTTCATTAGTTTTGCAGCTATTTTGATTTTTTGGAGCCTATATTACCTCTATGCTGTTGCTTTATGAAGAAGAAATATATTTCCTCTAATTCACCCCATAGCCTTTAATAGAAAGACTCCTGGGAAGACACAGATATACTAAACAAAAGTTGTTATCTGATTTCTAATTCAGTAAAGGAGAACCAGCAGGGAGAGAAAGATCTTTCTTTCCTTTTTCCTCTTTCTTAATCTTTTATTCCACTAACTGCCTATTTACTGGTGACTTACTGTGAACTGGTCCTGGAAACAAACCAACATTTAGGCCTTAGTGGAATTGATAGGAAATCATGTCCTATGAGACATGCTCAAAGTAAGTGCTACAAGAATGTACTGAAAGACCTAAAAGGATATCTTGGAGAACAGGAGAAGCTGAGTTGAAAAGCATTGAGGTAAGAGACAAGAAAGGATAGTGATGCTGATGACAAAGAAGAAAAATCCTGGAACTTTTCAACATGAAGAGAGGCCACTGGAGATACAATGTCCAGGGGTTAAAATGAGGAAGACAAACCAAAAAGATATAGAAACTGAGCTCCCTGGTCCATCTGTAACTTGATCTTTACAGTTTCTTACTCCTCCAATCACTTAGCATTCTACCACTTCTCTCTTCTCTTCCAGTCATCTCCTGTCAATCGCTGCCCTTTCAGAGGTGCCTTTGCACTATTATATTCTACCCACTGAATCTCAGCTTTGGTTACATTTTAAATAATCTCATATTTTGTAGGGAAATATCATAACTTTCACCATGTACTTTTTGAACCGCTTGCTTTTAGTTTTCCTGGAGACCTCTCATATTTGTGGTTCTCTTTTTCTCTTCCACTTTTTCCCCAAAGTATTCTATTCTCTATTTATTTCAGTATCACTATGACAAATGCAATATGAGTTTATTCTCACAATAGAAATTCAAGTAATACAGAAGATTATGGAATTTTCCATTCATACACATTTCCATTCTTCTTAGGGATGGCACAACCAGTAATGTTTTTGTTTTTACTTTATTTATATATTTCTTTACACTCATTTCCTGAGAACATACACTTGAAGAAAGGCTTAAAAATGCACAGATCAGTTCTATACCCCTTAACATCATGCATAAGGCAATATTTTTCCCTCTTTCTCTAATCAATTTTCTCAACTTCTTGTGGACAATTTCAAAAAATGGCACAATTTTTAATGCACTGTCTTATTTATGTTTTCATGGCTCCATACATTTCTTGTTCCCTGAAATCTCCTTCTTTACTTGTATGGGTTTTACATCACTGAGTGTGTCTTTCCTAGAGTTTATCCCTCAATGTGCTGTCCAGCTGCCTGCAATAGCATTCATATTATATTTGACAATTTTACATTTATCTTTCTTCCCTAGAGGATGCTAAGTTTTTGAAGAAAAAAGTATGCATTTTGTTTTAAATGTTCTTGGCACCTAGCAAGGAACCATGGGTAGCAAGTAAATGTTGGATTAGCAAATGGAAGAATGAAAGATGAGAGGAAATTATTTCCTATGAGAAATATGGTTCTGTAATCTCAAGGTGTTGTAATTTGAAAGAAAGTCTACGTCATGCTGTTCTCCTTTACCATGTATGCTGCCTTTTACAGCCACAGTGATATTTCCCCAATTGCTTTCATGCAGTTGATGAAATTTCACATGTTTAGAATGTAATCAAATCTTCTTAAATCCAAACTTTGACTTCAAAACATCACTGAACCTATTTATTTTTTAAATCTTAAGTGACAAGTCTGAATTCTACAGATTTCCGTTTGATGAGGACATTGGGCACTTTAACACTTTGAGAGCAGGTGCTGAGTTGTTGTTATCCCAGGTCATGCAAGACAGAGATTCTATAAATTCAGAAGTAGTGAGCAGAGCATAGGACTGGCAGGATACTGTGATGACTTCATGTTCAAGTATAAAGAGGAGACTGAGTTCCCAACAAAGGAACAGAGGATGAAATCATCATCTTGGCTGTGCTTGGGAACTGAATTCGTCCAACTATATGATGGGACATTCAATCTGTTAATATGAGAGGGGATTGAACTGACTCACCACTGGATGCCAAGAAAGAAATATAACTCTTCATGTATTAGAAATGGCATTTTTTTCTGTTGCCTACTGTGTCTTCTGTTCTGGCATCTTGGATTTCAGCGACTGAGTTGTCAAAGAAAGGTTTATTTCTAAAGGGAAGTGAGTAAATTAAGCAAGTGCAATAATTTGTTATCAAACATCACATAGAGAGGAGGGGCTCTACAAGACGTGAAGGCCATAATGAACCCAGTTTAATTTTAGCTCTGCCACACGTCTTGGGCAACTTATGTACTTGTTTTCTGTTTATTTTCTCATATGGGTGTCTTTTCTGTAGTTGTTGCTAAGCTTAAATGAATAAACATAAAGAACACCTAAAACAGTTCCTAGCATAGATTAATCTAATGTTGTTCTTTTAGGTAATATCTTCTTAATCATTAAGGGCTTGAGTGATGGGATACTGTAAACTTGGGTTTATAACTCAACTGTATCATTTCATTGATGCATGGATCTGGCAAGTAACTTAAATGTAACCCTGAGTTTTCTCATCTCTACCATTGATTTCTAAATGTGTATTTCTAAATCATAAGATTTTTGTAAAAATCAAAGCAGATATAGTAAGCATCCTAATTTATAACTCTTTGTGACATCTATAATCCTCATTTTAATCACTCAATTATTAAGACTTTATGCATCTAAACTTTCATTGTCTTGACACATCCCAGTCTAATGTAGGACATAGAATCATAGTTTGGGGACCATCCAGAACTCTGGAAGTAGAAGAGAGATCCATAAATTCACAGAGGTAATCATGTTGCCTGTGTTACTTCTGAATAGAAATTATTAAAGCAAAAAAAAAAGTTACATTCTTTCCAGGTGAAATAATTTAGCTAAAAGCCATAGAAAATGTTTCATTTTTAATTTCCTTAGTTTTTTGTTTTGTTTTGTTTTTGTGTTTGCTTTTTGGCTATTGTAAGTAATGCTTCAGTGAAAACATTTTTATATGGTTTATAGTGATTTTATCCCTTTAGGACCAAATCTTAGAAATGAAATGCTAGTCAAATGCTGAACATTCTTAAATCTTATGCAAGGTATTATTCAAGATTCCTCCAAGATGAGGCAGCCATTTTAAAGAAACAGTATAATAATGTACCCATGCTTAAGAGCCTTCTAAAACACTGGGTATTAAAATTAAGAAAAGAAATAGAGGTGCTAGTTTATTTAGCAAAAAATGTCAACTAGTTATTTTCCTCTTCAATTTCCACCAAAATTGAGCATTTTTCATGTATATACAGGGCATCTTCAGTCTTTCTTTGTTGTTTGAGTAACATTGGTCTCCTACAATGTCATTTGCAAACAGAGACAATATTATTTCTTTCTTTCTGATTAAAGTTTTATCTTACTTTTCAATTTTTTTATTTTAATAAGAATAAAACCAAATTAAATAAAATAGAATAAAGCCAATCAAAACAAAACAGTGGAAGTAATGTAAGTCTTCAAAACAAGATAATAAGGCATCAACAATGGCTACCATTATGCTTCCTGTTATATTAAAAAAATAGCTGCCTATATCATCACACACAATAGAATCAGACAAAGCAGAACAGAATAAAACCAATAAAAATAAAAAAGGAAATGACACAGATCTCCAAAACAGGATAACAGGAAGTCAACAATGACTACCAAAATATATCTTGTTATCTTTGAAATAGTGGCCCATGCCATCAGATATAATAAACTCAAACAAAACAAAACAGAATAAAACTAAACCAAACAATTAAAATGATATAGGATTTTAAAACAGGATAATAAGGAATTAACAATGACTAGGACCTTCAGAAGGAAATCCCTCATAGTTGCTATGCAGCATATTGTTATCTTTCAAATATATGCTCAGACCACTGGCCTTAGGCTTGAAGTCATTCAAATACTAAATACAAGCATTAAGTTGTTTTTTCTTCTACCTCCGTAACTATCATCCCAGCCTATGTTTCACTGGATCAACCAGTTGCTTACTGGGGTGGGGAATGCTAGTGGTGGAAGTGGCTCGGCTCTTTTTGTCTCCCAACCCATATGCTGGCCAGCTCACAGGAAGGAATCAACTTTTTCTTTCTCCTCCCTATGGCCTGAGACTGCTTCTGACTCACAGGAAAGGGTTGGCTTCTTGTTTCTCCTCCTAGCATCCTCCCATTACCACTGGCTCACAGGAAAGGGTTTACTTCTTGTTTCTCCTCCCAATGTCCTGCTCACTTTTATGTTTTTGGAGGAAGAAAAAGACTACTGATATAACCCCATCACAAATTGAGGAATGTCTGCATATAAGATATTAAAACAATTCAATAGTGAGAAAATAGCCTGGTCTAATATAAAAGGGACAGTCCACTCTTGCATGGTGGTCCACCCTCAAACCACAGGGTGTACTTCATTTCCTACGTTACCTTGGCCCAAACTCATTCTACAGAGTCTTTTTCTTTTTCTACCTTTAATAAAACTTTGCCACTATTAAAATAATAATGAGGACAAAGTTCCTGAATAGATATTTCTCAAAAAGCAAATTTACAAACTGTCACTTGATATATGAAAAAAAGTTTCACTTATCATCTGGAAAATGCTAAGTGAAATAAATCAGACATAGGTTAATTATAACATGGTTTCTCTCATAAGAGAATCCCACATACAAACAATTAAAAGAGCAAAATGAAGGCTAGATGATAAGAAATGGGGAGGTAGGACTTCCACAGATATTGCATTTGGAGGTAGAAGGAAAAGGAAGAAAGAAGTGAAAATGATTAAGATGCAATATGTATATATTAAATTCCCCAGCGTAAATGTACTCATTATCTGTCACAAATGTGTACTAATAAAAAATAAATTAAAAAAGCAAAACCATGGGGCCAGGGATATAGCTCAGTAGCATAAGCACTTGCCTGCCAAGCACAAGGTCTTATTCAATTTCTGGTACAAGCAAAAAAAAAAAAAAAGCAAAACCACAATGATCTACCCTACAACCGACAGAATGGTTACTACCAAAAACACAAAAGAGCTCAAGTTTTGGAAAAGTTTTGCAGAAAATGGAATCTTTGTATGTTGTTGGTGGGACTGTAAATTATGAAAAATAGTATGGAACATTCTCAAAAAATTAAAAATATTCCACTATATGATTCAGCAACCTCACATTGTGTATATCCAAGAGATATGAAGTCGAAGTCTTGAAGAAACATCTGTACTATCTAGTTCACTCTAGCACTACACACAGTAGTCAAGATATGGAATCAAGCTACTGTGCATTGATGGAGAATGAATAAAGGAAAAGATGCATAGATACATATAATGTAGAAATATTAGATAAGTACATGTAAAGGAAATCTTTTGATTTGCAACAACATAGATGAAACTGAAAAACAATGAGCTAAATCAAATAAGCTAGACACAGAAAGATAGTGGTTGTTGGCCGTAAATGGGGTATGGGGAAATGGGAATCAATAGGTCAAAGTATATAAAGTTTCAGTTATGCAGAATGAAATATTTCAGAAGATTTTAGATAAAGCATGGTGAATGCAGGTAATAATATTTATTCTTCACTTGAAATTTTTGGAGAGTAAATCTTAGATGTTTTCACTACACCCACAAAAGTTTTACCTTTCTGAAGTAATGAACCATTTACTTTGATTATGGTACTCACTTAACAGTGTACACTTATTTAAGCATGTTTTACACCATAAATATGTATATGTTCATTTCTTAGTTATATTTTAATAAACCTGGGGAAAAATAAATATTTCGTAATTCTGTTAGAAAGAGTGCAGAGCTCTTTTGGGTGATGGCATTAATAGCCATAGGAGTTGTGGGAGGACATTAAACTCTGTCCCTCAAAGGAGTTAAGCCAATGGAACTTTTCACATAAAAACGAAACCTCTGTTCTCAGCATCTTAAGTGAAAGGGCAATCAGGGGACCAGAAGACATAAACTGTAGCTGCGTTTTCATCAGCGCAATCCACCCAGCCTCATAGTGGCTGAGCGGGAATAATATACTACAACCCTGCCCTAACTTTTTCTTCAAGTGAATCCTTTTATGTGTCAAGACCGATTCAGACATCAAGGTAGGACACAAACTGAGTATACTAGTGAAAACATCTATGAATTGGGAACATGGAAAATATTTTTGACCCCTAAATTATTTATGTGACTTGACCCAAATAGCACTTCCAATATGGACATTATCATAACATTATATTGGATTATAATTTTAAATATAATCTGGAATTCTTTTGCACTCCATATTTTTGTAATCTTTTGAAAGAAATAACCTATGCATATAGTATTTCCCACTTAGCATAATAATTAAATATAAATAAATAAATATTGTTTGATGAAAATCTTTCTGCTATGGTATGAACATTGGCCCCCCATCTCTAAATTCGCACATTGAAATCATACCACCAAAGCTGATGCTATATGGAGATGGGGCATTAGGAAGGTGACTGGGTCATAAAGGAAAAGACCTATATACAATTAAACGACCTTATAAAGAAGTCTCCAGAATGTTTGCTAGCCCTTCCATGTGAAGACTCAGTGAGAAAACTCCTATCTATGAACCAGGAAATACACAACCACAAGATGTCAATTCTGCAAGTACCTTGGTAATGGACATCCCAGTCTGAAAAACTATGAGAAAAAAATTTACTTTCTATGAGCTACCCAATTTAAGGTATTTGCTGTGACTGTGTGTACATATTAAGACATTGTCCAAAAGCTACTTCTCAGAATTATTACAGTGGACAAAAGTGGACCTGTGTTTAGGTGTAGTGCACTAGATAGATTCTTCTAGTTATCATCACCTTAGCTCATTTTTGATACTAGCTTCAGGTCCAGAGGCCAGTTCTGTGCCCCTTTAGTTCTGTCACCCATGGAAGGAGCCTCATCTCAACTGGTTTTATGTGTGTATCTATGCATTCTGCTCCACTGCCTTCTCCAGTGCTACAGAGACGTTGGTGTGGTGTGTGAGCTACCTGCATAGGCAGAGTATTAGGGCAATGAATGACTTCCTGTAATATCCAAGGAATGAACCAGGTAAATAAATATGAAGTGGGATCTGAAAGCCTGGGATGTTTAAATTTTTAAAAAATGAGTGTAATAAAAGACGCAATGCCATGAATCCCACTCAAAACCCTCTCTTTCATTCTTAGCACACTTATCGCATCGTCGTGGGCACTATCTGAAGCCCTTCGAAAAGTTCTCTTTAGCGAGTGTTTTTATTTGTACTACAATGACTGCCTTGATATACTGTATCAATACAAAACTTTTACCTTTTACAGTCATTTTAACTTTGGGAAAGAGGCAGAATTCATAAGGTTCCAGATCTGGTGGAAAAGGTATTGACAACATCCCATAATATCTTTCATGATCTTGTCTTTCCATAGGAAATTGACTATTTTATATTTAGAGTACGTGGCTGCCAAATTTACTCACGCACACTTCTGTGGCTTTCTTCGGTGATCCCTATTTCTGGCTTTTCCAGCTTTCTGGCATCTCCACGGCATCTTCAGCTTCCCACTCAAAGCTTCACACACTTCCCTCTCAGGGGCAGACTGCCTACCTCCTGGGCCTTTTTCTGAAACCTGGGTGGAAGCCTTCCACGTGGATGTACCATGTGGGTGAGACCAAGACCTGCTGCCTCCTGAAGCAGCAGCCAGGTTTTCTCTGTCTTGGTCATGGGGGTCAAGTGCCTGGATTGCTGAGTGCTATGAACCCGGTTTCTAGGGACAAAATCCAGAGCCTGGTGCCCTGGGACTCTCTTCTTAAAGCAAAGTCTTCCATCTTAGCAATTTTGATGCTGCAAAGGATAGAGTCCTACTGGTTCCTGTGGTGACTTCCGCCATCTTTTCTATTTTCCATTTTCAGAGTAATTGGTTTTTTAATGCTAAAAAAGCCAATCAAATTTTCTGGTCCACCTTTGCAGGCTGTAACTATCAGAAATTTTTTTTCTGGCCAAATTATAAACTTTTAAGTCATTCCACTATTCCACTGGATTGTTTTGTTCTTAATTTTCAAGATATAGCTGGCTAAAAGCACCTAATAGAAGCCGTTCTACTGTCTTAACATTAGATTGATTTGAATTTTCTTCCAGGAAATTAGTCTCCTGCCTTTAATCTTCATTATTCACAATGTCTTCAGACATAAGCAAAATGCAGACAAATTTTTGGCCAAAGAATAATGCACATGACCTGGAGTCCAACCGTCAATGCAGTCCTTGTTCCTAAATGAAACCTCTGAAGCCCGATCTTTGCCAGCTGCATTTCTATTAGCATTTTGGTCTTGTGAGCATCAAGCTTGGCTCAGAGCATTCTGTGGCTGCTCCAGCCAGCATCTCCAAAGCTTTTCAAATTCCTCCTGCAAACCAGTTTCAAAGGCTTCTGAATCACACAGCAATGACCTGACTCTAGTCTCAAAATATGTCATAGTTACTTTCTCATTGGTGTGGGACAAAATAGCCCAAACTCAAAAGTTAAAGGAGAAAAATTTATTTTAGATCAGAATATGTAGAGGTTTCATTCCACAGTGTGCAGGTTCCAAGGCAGGACAACATGGCAGAAGAGAAATATCTCATGGCATGGCAGGCAGGAAGTAGCAACCTTCTTTCTGCTTTCCCTTTTTATGCCATCCAGGCTGCAAGGATATTTGCAGGTGCCACCCACATTCAGTGTGAATGCTTCCTCTTCAGTATGTCAATCACCCACACCCATTGCCACGCTAAAACAATCAGAGGACTCATCCAGTATCACACCCATGATCTGGTACCACACACCCATCATCCAGTTACTTCCCAAAAGTTCCACCCATGAGCACCTGAAGTTTTGGGTGGATACCTAGACATAAATCATAACAGACTGAATGAAAGTGTTTTGTTTTCTTCATTGGCATTGTTTGACATCTCTTTTTATTACAGTATTTTAGAAATATTTCTAAAATACTATTAATGTTTTTTCAATGTTTACCTTTCTTAACATTGGATAATTTCTATTTATTGATTTCAAATTCATTGATGTCTAATGTTCAAGTGGTAATTCTAAATGTTCAGTTTATTGTAATGTTGTTGTAGATTTTCTATTTTATTTAATTTTACACTTTTTATTTCTCTATTTACATTCTTATCTGTCTAATAGTGTGAGCAATTTTTTTTTTTTTTTTTTTTGGTACCGGGTATCGAACTCGCGACTACGCGCTTGCAAGGCAGGCGCTTATGCCACTGAGCTAAATCCCCAGCCCTGTGAGTAATTTCTTTATTTCTCGAGATTATTAATAATTCCCTCACAGCTTTTTTGCTAATCAAAACCTCAGGAATATCTCAAAGTGTTTTTTATTAAATTCATTTTTTCCCTTATGCAATAATTTTTAGAAAATATTTGTACTGGCCTTTTTGAATGCTATGATTTAGATGCACTGGATTTTGTTATTTTTCCTTCAAAATTGTAGATTTTTGTCTGAGCAGACAATTAAATTATTAAGTATTTACTTTGAATGTGCATTAGGTTAGTTTTATACTTCTTTAAGACATATTAATGTCATGCTTAATGTGTTTCTTATGTCCTTCCAACTTGCTGAGAAACTGCCTAGTCTCCTGTGGGTTATATCAAAGCTGAGATTTACACTTTAATAAGTAGGTATGTAACAGGCCTTACTCTAGAACACAAGTTAGCAAACTATGGCCTGTGGGACAAAGCTGGACAAACATCTGGTAATTTTGTAATTAGAGCTTTATTAGAGCATAATTACCCCATTCGTTTATTGCCTATAGACTCTTTCATTCCACAGGAGCAGAGTTAGGTAGACGCAATAGAGGCCATAAGTATGAGAGATTCTAACATCTTTACTTTTGGTACTTTAGAGAAAAAAAATTGTTGACCCCTTATTTGTGACATGGGACACACAGAAGACATAGCCATTCTTGTCTCTCAGCTGAACTCTCGGGATATTTACAAGCTTTCTCCATGCTGGCTGAACTGGAGCATCAAGGTCTCCAGACTCTCAGTTCTTCTCCTTGCAAGTCTGCAATATTTGCCTACAATTTAGCTTCCCTAAATTCATCTCAGAGCATAAGAAATTTAGCCTTTAACAGATTCTGGTCAGCAGCACCCACACAAACCTAGGGCTCCCCAATCATCTCAGCTGCCCCTTTTCTGTTGTCCTCCCCTATGGACTTCAGAACCCTTAGTAGTTCTTCATGCTAATCTCTCTGCTACAACTAAGTAAATGTCTGAGTAACTGGGTTTGATGTCACTTCCTTTGCGAAAGAAAACTATATTTATGTTAGATATTAAACATTCATCATACTCGTAATTATATGAATATATATTTGGAGTTTTCACACTTTTTTGAAAGTTCCTTTTTAGTGCATTTCACATAAAGGATCTAGGTTCAAATAATACTTTCATATACTGGAAGCTATAATTAAGCCAAAGTTGTACCTAAAATTAAAAATAAAAAAGACAAGCCTCTAAAATAGAAGCACTAATAAGACCCCAAGTGAACTTTCCTAATTGTGTTGGCTGCAGAAATTAGCTGACTTTTATCTATAAAAAGGATAATTGGTGTATTAGTTAGGTTACTTTCTGCTGCAAGTAATAGACACCCCAATTAAAAGTGGCTATATTTTTCACATGACAAGATGCCCAAAGCCTGGTTCCAGAATTAATTCAATGGCTCAGTCACAGCACTGAGGTCTCAGGTTTTTCTCTTTCCTGCTCTGCCTTCCTCAACATGCTGACCTCAGCCCTCAGATGGGTCTTCTCCTAGTGAGATGACAACTGCAAAGGCTCCGCCTATCATACTCACCTCATTGTTAAGCTACCTGGCCTCCAATCCAGTTGAGAGCTTTGCAGAAACTCTGCCAGACTGGGACGCGGTCCTGCACAAAAGCAGTTTAACTAGTATAAACAAAAGATTGTAACATCAAACTGAGGCTCACGTCATAGGTTGCACAGGCTGATCACTCTTTGCGATATTCTTCTATTCTCAATGCCCTATTTCAATTTCTGTAACCATAGCCAATTTTCTGCTATGAAATTGATATTGTTAAAGTAGAGAAAAGATAAGTAGTAGAACAAGAAATAGTGTACTACAAAAATGAAGGAGATATAAAGTAATCAGGAGAACAGATAATGGCAATATGTAGTAAATTAATAATAAAGAAATATGTTTTGATTACAGATACATTGATTTTAATGTTGTGTATAGTTTATTTTTTATTTTCTTATTTTTATTTTTTTAGCAATACTCCAGCTTTAATAAAAATGAGACATCGCACTGTAATGTTATGATTTCAGACTGGAGAAGGACAAGAAATGTTGCTACATAAATTCATTTTATGAATCATCTCTAACAGAATTTTTTTTTAATTCTAAAGAGAATAAAACAAAGCAAACCAATACAAAACAGAACAAAGCAGATCAGAATAAAACAATGCAAGCAATATAGGATTTCAAAACAAGACAACAGGAAGTCAACCGTGGCTACCATAATGTCTCTTGTTTTCCCTGAAATAGTTGTCCATATCTTCACACAATGAATTCAAACAAAACAAAACAGTATAAAACTGATCAAAACAAAAAAAAATGAAAGTGTTAGGAGCCTTCAAAACCAGACAATAGGAAAATCAACAATGGTTGCCATAATGTCTCTTGTTCTATTCAAAATAACTATCCATACTTCCACACATATTGAAATCAAATAATAGAAAACAGATTACAACCAATCAAAACAAAGAATAATAGCATTGCTGGACTTCAAAACAAGACAACATAAAATGAAACAGCTACCATAATGTCTTGTTTTCTTAAAAGTAGCTGCTCATACCATACAGCTAACAAAGTCAATTCTTGTAAATTCTTTAGACGTTCTAGGCAAGTATAAGCCTATATGTGTATATCTATCTTTTCTGTATAAGAGGAAAAACAAAACAAAACAAAAGAAAAACAATAAACAAAAGAGACAAATAACAAGAAAGAACCTAAAACAATAACAATATAGGCTTTCAAAACTAAGGTTGCTATTTTACATAATTATCTTCAAAAGAGTCAGTCAGATTATCAGATATAAACATGCAAAATGGATCTAATCCTATGGATGTTAGCTGTTTTGTTCCAAGAACTAGTAGAATTAGTAGTGCAATCATCTTAGCTATATTAAGGGTATGTATCCAAATTTATATCTTTTTTCTTTTATCTTCTTTTCTTTCTCCTTTTCCATATCTGAGTTATATTTTCCCCTTTGAGTAGTTTCTTACCCTTTCACAATATTTACTGAACATTTTGTATCTTATTTACTCTTTCATTTTCTTACACTAGGGAGGCAATACAGTATTTACATATGTGAGTTTGATTTATTTCACTCATGGTCTCAAGTCACATTTATTTACCTATAAAAGTGTCACTGTGGTCCTTCTTTATAGCTGAGTAGTACTCCAGTGCTTCATTGATAAAAATACCGTACCTTTTTTATCCATTCCCCAGTTGATGGGCATTAAGGTTGTTTCCAAGTTTTGGTTATTACAAATTGTGCTGCTATAAAGTGGGTATACATATATCACTGTGGTATGATGTTTTCACTTCTTCTTAGAATATGCCCAGAAGTGGAATAGCTGGGTTAAATGCGACTTCCAATCCCAGCTTTTTGAGGAACCTCAAGACTGATTTCCACAGTCATTGTACCAGTCTACATTTCCACCAAGAGTGCCAAAGAGTTCCTTTTCCCCACAGCTTCTCTAACATTTATTATTGATATTTTTCTTTCTGGAGTGAGATGGAATCTATGTTGCTTTAATTTGCATTTCTCTAATGACCAATGATGCTGAACATTTTTTCATGTTTTTTTTGCCATTTGTATTTCTTCAGCTGAGAAGTGTGTATTAATCTCACATGCCCATGTTTGGATTGGGTCTTTGAATTTCAGGGCTATGATTTTTTTTTTAAATTCTTTATACATTCTAGATAGAAGTCTTTTGTCAGAGTGTTGAGTAACATTTTTCCCCAATTCATGGGCTTTCTTTTCACTCTGTTAGGGATTTTTTTTGATATGCAAAAACTTTTTAATAAGACGAGATCCCAGTTGTTGATTCTGGGAAGTATTTCCCATGCAGCTTGATTTTTGTTCATGAATTCTCTGCCTATGCCTACGTCTTCAAGCTTTCTACCTACCAGAAAATTTAGTATTTCTGTTTCAATATTTAGATCACTTTGTCTTTAGTGCATGGTGGTAGGCATGGGTCTAGTTTTAGTTCTGAGTATATGGAAAGCCAGTTTTTCCAACACTGTTTATTAAAGAGGCTGTCTTTCTTCCAATGAACATGTTTGGCCCCTTTGTCAAAGATAAGGTGGCTGAATGTGTTCATAGTTGTGGTCATATCTTCTAATCTATTCCATTGATCTTTGTGTCTGTTTTTATTCCAGTACCATGCTAAAATCATCACAGTAGCTTTGTAGTGTAACTTCAAGTCAGGGATTGTGATGCCTCCTGCTGTGCCTTTGTTGCCCAGAATTGCCTTTGCTATTCTAGGTCTCCTCTGGTTCCAGATGAATTTTAGGAATGATTTCTCTAGATCTGTGAGATGTGTTAATAGGGTTTTGATTGGAATTGCGTTAAATCTGTATTACAATTTTGGAAGAATGGCCATTTTCACAATGTTTTTTCTTCCTATCCATGAACAAGGAATGTCTTTTCATTTTCTGAGACTCTCTTTGATTTCTTTTTTCAAAGTATTGTAATGTTCACAAAATAGATCTTTTACTTCCTTTGTTAGATTGATTCCTAAGTATTTAATTTTTTGTTTTTTGGATGCTATTGTGGAGGTTGTGATTTCTCTTATTTCTCACTCAGTGACTTTGTTGTTTGTTTACAGGAATGCTATTGATTTTTGAGTGTTGATGTTGTATACAGCTACATTACTGAATTTGGTTGTTGCATCTAGAAGTCTTTCAATAGAGTTCTGGGGGTCTTCTATGTAGAGTATGATATCTGCAAAAAATGATAATTTAACTTCTTCCTTTCCTATCCTTATTCCTTTTATTTCTCTCTCTTGTCTAATTGCTCTGGCTAATGTTTCCAGTACTATGTTGAGTAGGAGTGGTAATAATGGACATCTTTGTCTTGTTCCTGATTTTAGGGTGAAAGATTTCAGTTTTTGACCATTTAATATGATGTTGGTTTTTGGTTTATCATGAATGGCTTTTATCAGAGTGAGGTAAAAATGATCTATTTCAATTTTCTGTAGGGATCTTGTCATGAATGAGTGTTGGACTTTAGCAAAAGTTCTTTTTTTTGTATCTATTGAAATGATTGTGTGACTCTTATCTTTGGCTTTATTGATATGGTATGTTAGATTTATTGATTTGCATATGTTGAACCCTGCATTCCTGGGATGAATCCCACTTGGTCATGGTGTATAATCTTCCTGATGATTTGCGCATTCTGTTTGCAAATATTTTATTGAGGATTTTTGCATTGATATTCATTAGGAAGATTGGCCCACAGTTGTCTTTTTTGGTTGGGTCTTTCTCTGGTTTTGGTATTAGGGTAATACTTGCCTCCAGGAATGAGTCAGGGAAAATTGCTTTGTTTCAATTTCACTGGAGAGTTTGAGGAGTGTTGGCATTAAGTCTTCCTTAAATATCTTGTAGAATTCTGCAGTGAATCCCTCTGGGCCTGGGCTCTTCTATGTTGGTAAGGTTCTAATTACATTTTCAATTTTATTAATTGATACTGGGATATTCAGAAGTTTTACATCTTCTTAATCCAGCTTTGACTATTCATATGTATTTAAGAATCTGTCTATTTCTTCTGTGTTATCAAACCTACAAGAGTAAAGGTTTTCAAATTAGGTGTTGATGGTCTTCTGTATTTCTACAGGGTGGAAAGTGATTTCACCCTTTTGATTCCTTATTGCCTGTGTTTGAGTTGTTTCTTTCCTTTTCTTAATAAAGTTGGCTAGGGGCTTATCAATTTTATTTATTCTTTCAAAGAACCAATCCTTTGATTTTTTAATTCTTTTTTATTGTTTTCTTAGTCTCTATTGTGTTGTTTTTGCTCTGATTTTTATAATTTCTTCCCTTCTTTGGGCTTTGGGTTTGACTTGCTCTTCTTTTTCTAGAAGTTTGAGGTGTAGCATCAGGTTGCTTATTTGTGTTCATTCTGTTTTCCTGAAGTGGGAATTCACTGCAATAAATTTCCATATGAGGACTGCTTTCATTGCACCCCACAGGTTTCAGTAAGTTGTATTTGCATTTTTGTTTACTTGTAGATGTTGTTTAATTCCTTCTTTAATTTCCTCTGTGACCTACTTATTGCTCAGGAGTGTATTATTTAATTTCCATGTGTTTGTGGAACTTTTGCAGTTTGTTTTGTCATTAATTTCTAGTTTCATGGCACTATGATCAGATAACATATATGGGATAATTTCAATTCTTTTGCATTTACTTAAGCATTTACTTAAGCAATAGTATATGGTCTATTTTAGATAATGTCCCATGTGTTGCTGAGAAGAATGTATGTTCTGATGTGGTTGGGAAAAACATCCTGTACATGTCTACATTTGTTCACAAATTTGATTCAGTTCTGCTATTTTCTTGCTGACTTTCTGTCCATTTGATCTGTCTCTTTGTGTCAGTGGGATGTTAAGGTCTCCTGTTATAATTCTGTTACAGCTTATTTGATTTTTTTCTATTAGTATTTGTTTTGTATAGCTGGGTACTCCCATATTTGGTGCATTTATATTTAGGATTGTTATATCTTCCTCTTAAAGTTTTCCCCTAACTAGTATGTAATGACCTTTATCTTTTCGGATTGTTCTTGGCTTGAATTTAACATTGTCTGCAAACAGAATAACTATCCCTGCTTTTTGAGGGGTTGCTATTGCATAAAATATTGTTTTTCATCATTTGACTTTCAGTCTATGAATTTCCTTTTGGGTAAATAGGTTTCTTGTATAGAACATATGGTTGGATGTTGTTTCTTGATCTATTCTGCCAGTGTGTTTCTTTTAATTGGTGAATTGAGGCTATTTAAATTAATGGTTATTTTTGTCATGTTATCTTTCTGCTGTTGCTTCTTTACCTTTCACCTTTGTTTAATTGTTTGTCTTGCTTATTGATTTTTTTTTCTGTTGGTGTTGTTGAAGTCATAGTTATTTTTATGTCTATCTAAAATATCTTTCAGTATTCTTTGCATGGTTGGTTTGGTATTCAGGAAGTTCTTCAGCTGTTGTTTGTTAGCGAAATATCTTATTTCTCCATCAATTTTGAAGAATAGTTTTTGCAGGGTACATCAATCTCAGTTGGAATCATTTTCCTTTAGGATTTGAAATACTTCACTCTATGCTTTTGTTGACTTCATTGTTTGCATTGACAAATCTGCTACTATTTTGATAGCCTTTCGCTTATAGGTAATCTGTCTCTTTTCTCTAACAGCTTTTAATATTCTGCTCTTATGTTGAATTTCTGGGATGTTGATTATTATATGTCTGGCTGTAATTTTATTTTGGTTATGGCTAGTTTGAGTTCTGTATTCTGAATGTCAGTTTCCTTTACCATACTTAGAAAATTTTTAACTGTTACTGCTATAAATATAATTTTTATATCATTTGTGTTGCCATCTTCTTTTTCATTTACACCTATCATCTTATTTTGTTTTTCTTTGCATAATCTTGCAACTATTGAATTGTTAGTTGCTGATTCCTTGTTTTTTTTTTTAAAGATTTTTCTTTTTTTCTTCACTAGCTACAATCTTATCTTTGCGGTTTGAAAGTCTATCTTCACATTCATTCAGGCGTTTTTGCCAGCTTTTGATGGAATTTTTGATTTCCTAGATACCTTTTTGAATCTGTTCATCCATTCTGTTTCTTTCTTATACTATTCATTCAAGGTTTCCATCTTTTTGCAGTGCTCCTAGACTTTTTTTTAACTATGTTTTCTTTGGGTGTGTTCAGTATTTCTTTTATTATGTTTATCATTTATTCTTTTACCTGGGAGATTATTTCTGATCAGAGTTCCTTTACAGCTTCATGGAGTTGTTTCTTTATTGCAGTTGCTATCATTTCAGAAGTTTCAGTTGTATGCCTTATACTTTCTTCTATGTCCATGTCCCCTAGGCTTGCTTAGGATCGGCTGGAGGTTTGAGATTGCATTTTGCTCTTTCATTTTGTCATTTTCCTGTATTCCCTGGAGAAGCCCAATGCAAGTTCTCAGTTGCTTCCTTGGTTGAGGATATCTGTCCATACTGCAGGGAGTTTCCCCAGTTGAGTGGATTTCAATTGGTAGGCCTTGTCAGGTCCCTTGTGGCACTCAAAGTCTCCTCAAATGGAGGAGAGTACACTGGGAGGACCTTCAGCACACACTATGTGACACTCTGAAGCACTTTGGCTGCTTGAAGCTGCTGAGCAGGACTCTACCAGGTTCTGAGCGGCAAACTAAGGCCGAACAGCTAGATAGAGTATGCTTTGCAGGCCTTCAGCTCACGCCATACGGCACACCTAAACTCCCTGGCTGTTTGGTAATGCTCAGTGGAGTCCTACCAGATTCCAAGCAAAGTGCTGAGAATGCACGGCTAGGTGGAGTTTGCTGTGCAGGGCTTCTGCTCATGACACTTGGCACAGGAGGTTCTATAGTTTATTTTTAAATAATGTCTATTTCAAAACTGGTTTGCAACATTCCTGACAATTGAATACATAGCTGCCATGAGCATATACAAGGTAACCTAAGACAGCATCACTTCCCCACCAGTTCATTACCTTTTGACCTACACATTAGAGATTTATGTGAACACATGCAATATTAAGGTTTTATTAAACATTGCAACATTAATATTGTTGTTCCATTCAGTATAATAGCAGGTGATACAAGAGAGGTGGAACATATCTATAATCCCAATACTTGAGAGGTTGAGGTAGAAAGATTACAAGTTCAAGGCTAGTCTATACTCTACAGGAAATTCAAAGCCAATCTGGACTCTGCCATCTCAAAAATAGTAAATGAATATCATCACATTTAATATCCAAGTGCAAAACTGAATAGCCTATGATCATTAAAATATTTCACAAAAAAAAGAGAAAGAGAAGGCCTAACTATTATCACTGTCACATTTTCCTGGAATTGGATCAAGAGAAATTAAAACTGCACAAAGGCATCTTCAATAAGGGAGAGAACCGGAAATCTTGAATTCTTTGCCACTGTTCCTGGACTCTGGCTTCTTTTCATCCTGGTCATGGAAACACTACATTCCAATAAGCATCATTTTTCTTGACTGTAAAATAAAAAGGCAGTGTCTGACAATATTTAAAAACTTCTCCAACTCTAAAGATTGCCATATATGTTTTTGATACTGGGAACTGGAATTGAACTCAGGACTCTGTGTTTTCCAGGCAGGCACTGTGCCATCGAGCCATATCCCTGACCCCTAAAGATTGACATTTTGAGTTTTTTAAAATTTGCAGAGCTATGGACATTGTTCTATGATAGAGCACTTATTAGCATATCCAAGATCCTGGATCCAAGTTCCTGCAATAAAAAAAAAAGGAAAAAAATTCTACATGACCTTGGGCATAGTTCTTTTGCCCTCATATTTCTAACTGCAAAGCATAGATTAGTGGTGAGGTAAGTCTTCAGTAAGTGGCTTCAAATTTATGTTGAATAGTTTTGTTAGGTATTCTTTTAGATTTGCATTGGCTTACATGTCTATTTTTTCCCCAAACCTTTTAGTTCATTAAAGTTAGATCTTATGATAGGGTTTAGAAATCTGAAAGAATATGGTCTTGGGCCACAGCCACACCTGAATTTTGAACTTGCAATCTGCCATTGTCCAAATTATAGAGAGATTTGCACATGTAATTTAGTCCCTTTTGTAATTTAATTTCAATGATTTAGGTGTTTAAAATGTTTGGAGAATTAATTGAGCTCCAAAACACTTAGTAGGAATTTAAGGAACGACAGATAGATATTTATTTCTGTATCCAGTGCACCTTCTACTACATTGTGCTTGGCACATATTAGAATCAATCTTTCATGAAATGTGTGTGAATAAAAGAATGAAACAATGGAATGACATTCAACTTGTGAATGAGATATTTGTGTTCTTTTTGCCTGAACCTGGTAGTGACATTCTTTTTAGTTTCATAGCAACTCATCTTCCTGGACTACTTTGCACAGTGTAACCTCTGAAAATTGAGATCCTGATCTTGAAGTTGCTTTAAGAGGACGTCTTTACAAATCTGTTCCTGTTGGTCTCATTGTCTTCTACAGATGAAACAGAGCTTACACAACATGATGCCCATCATTCTTTACAGCCCTGAAGCCCTTACATTCCCTAAGATAGTGCATACCTTTAACTCTTAACTGCTTCTGTACAGAACTCAAGCGATGTTTTAAATTCATAGTGGTACAAAATATGTGTAGGTATTGGTCCAAAACATGATTTTTAGAACTCCAGAAAATTCCTACCGAGGCTATGGAAATCAACTCAGTTCTCTGAGGAATCCCAGAAAACATGTTGATTTTTTTTCAGCTTCTTGCTTTGAGAGAGGAAGTTACAACTTCCCCAAATTTTAGATTTTGGAGCTAAATCAGAAATCTTCCTGAAAATATTTTAAAAATTGTTTTTAGAGGAGCATATCTCTCAATTTCTGTTTGTATTAGGTTCTGATAGAATAAGTATAGCTGAAAAGTGACCACTAACATTCATTTCATTCCTTCAAATTCTGAGGCCATGAATAGATTAGTTCTGGATTTTCTTCCTAGCACTGATCAAGTCTTGAAATCACTGTAAAATTTTTTGCAGTGCTATAATCCAGGAGCTCTCGCATGATCTGCCTGCCCAGGTGTTCTCAGTGAAATTGAAGAGCTAAAATTTGGCTCCCCTCCATGAATCCAATTAAGATCTCTTCCAGCTCAATAAGAATAGAAATTACAATGAAGGCATCTGACAATGGAAAATAGGATGACACGACATGACAATGTGTAGCCAGGACATTTTATGTTGAAATCCGAGTGCCAGAGTATCTTGGTACACAGAAAAATTTTAAATTACTAAGTCACAAATACATGAGAGGCATTTGTAACTTCTAGATTTTTCAATGTATTTATTCTACTTATCAGTTTTGTGTTTTAGATGTATTTTTGTAAAATGTCTTTTCAATATTGGCATTTCTGAGAATCCCCCCCTCTCACAAGGTAAATATGGGCAATACATCTCTACTACAAATTTCAGCTAAAAAATATATCTTAAAATTAATTTATACAAAAATACACCACAATATTTTTCATTAGTAAATTTCTGAAATGGTAAAATGAGTTACTTCCTGTTCTGATGGCAAGGTCAGTATAAAACCTAGGACTAAAATGATTTTCTTTTCTTATAGCACATGAGAAAAAAGCTATGTTTTCTCACAAACATTTCTGTTTAATAACCTGTATTTTTTAGCATCTCATAATTCTTGTAATTTTGATTCTTTGGAATGAAAGCAAATTTCTTTTTAAAGTTTCATGTTAACTTTCTTTTGCTTAAATAAATATTTGTTTTATAAGTTTCAGGCAAATACTTTAACTAGCTTTATACTTTAAAGATAGTTTGCTGGCAAATAGGACACATACTTTCCCAATTTTAGCTGATAGGAACACAGTTTTCACACAAATAAATGGATTAGGTTTATAGTATTTACCATAAATCACATAGATACACACAAAGAGATCTAATCATCATTTTTTCTTTAATGTCTTTAACCCTAATGAAGGATAGGCTGAAATTTGACCATTTTTCCCTCCAGCACAAAGGACTACCTGAAACAATTAAGATGCTTCTTCCAAACACACTATTTTGGTGCTAAAATAACAAAGTATAGCAATCTATTTAAGTATAATCCCTTAAAAATATAAAGGTTATAGGAAACCAGGCAAGCATCTTATTAAAAATTAAACATGGTTTGGGAAAAAGCTTTAAGAAATGTAAACACTCAAGAAACTTTGTTCAAAAATTACATGTTATGAAGCTTGGCTACATACATCCAAAAATGTTGCATTTGAGTTGTACTCAACTGAGATAGTAGGAGGCTAGTTCCATTGGAGCAGTTATTATAAAGCAAAAAGTGACCAAGTTGTTCTTGGATTTGAAAATAAACCTGGCATTGGTTTGATTCAGTCACTGTAGACTCAGCACATAACACTGATGGATAGAATTATAGAAGCATCACATAAGGTAGCTATAATGGTAACATAGAATCAAGATAACTGAGATATGTCATTCATTACTCTGTGTGACTAAACCAAATAATCAAATGATGTGGTTGACAAAGTCATAGAAGTGACACAGCAATCTCAGATCAAAGCTGGAGAGAAACCTATCAATTTTATTAATAACTATAAAGGAAAAACAAATGTAAAGGCAGAGTCGGTGGAGGTTGCATTGGCCTCTGATCAGTTAGGAGAACAAGAGAGAAGCCTGTAGTCTCGGACCATACTCTCTCCAGTTCTATCCTGACACATTCATTCTTTTCCCATCCTCTCTTTCTCCCCTTCTCTGCTCCCCACCATCACTTAGTTCCCTTTTCTATTGCTAAATCAATAAATAAACACAAAAGTTATATTCTTGAAAAAAACTGAGGTAATACATTGGCTTTCTCGTTTTCATATTAATATCTGAGTGCTTCATTCAGCAAGAAATCAGCCTTGTTTCGACACACTAGTTGTCCAAGTTTTGAAGGTTGAAATCTGCCATTGGAGTGACATGTATCAGCTCATCAAATGTTCTGGTGTAGGAGCCAGGTGCCCTCCTACAGATGACACCAATGTTTGGGATGGAGCCCATCTCTATAAACTTCAATGCTTTAACTGGTCAGCCTTTGAAATATGTCCCTGATGCTACCTTTTTCACCTTTGTACTCAGCACCATCAGCTTTCACACGTAACAAGGCACCTAGACTTGTTATTTGTGTCTGTTCTCACGACACACAGGTAAGTGACTCTCAAGAACAAGACATTAAAACCTCTTATTGGAGAAAAATTAAATCCTTCTTTAAACACTTCCTTCACATCCCTACTCCCCGTCAATTGATTGCATCTCCTGTCTCCCTTTTCTCCGTCACTGTATCCCAGCCACTGTTGACTCCTTGTGTACCCTGTCTGGACTACTGTTTCTCAGCCAGGAGATCTCTCCATTCCCCTCAAATCCCTTCCCAAAAATCAAAGTTCTCTTTTGCTGCTAGACCTTATTATATGACTCTCACATTTACTATAGCACTCTTTCCAATCCTATCAGTCTTCTTATACTGTATATATCTATTTTGCAAGATTTTTATGCAAAAAGTATCACCACCAAACATATTATGTGCTACTCTGAGAAGACATAATTCTATGATAGCCTGAATTAGTTCTGGTTCATTGGTGTCTGCAGCATAACCTTGCATACAGGTGTTCAGTACCTTTCTAAATGAATAGTATCAAGAGAGAAATAAGTGATGACTGTGACCAGTTGATTAGTACCCAGGAATCTCACCTTACCATTGCCATTAATTAGGCAAAGATCTGTGTGATCTTCAATGTGCTGTTACTTCCCTAAACTTACATTTCTTCAGCTGTAAGATGGATATAATACATATGCTGAATGTGAAAGTTTCAGGTGCTTAATCCCTCAATAACCATGAGAGATTTGAGCAAATAAGATGTCAAGGCTTACAAACAGTAGGTGAAAGGTTTAGCAAGAATACTAAACTCTGAGAGCGACATAAGAAGTTGTGATGGTCCTGCTAACAAGACTATTAATCCAGCCTTCTTACTATGTCTTTTTCCTGAAAAAGAAAATGCTTTTTTTTCTCAGTAAGATTCTGTCTAAGATTGCCTTTCATTCATATTTAAGAAGTTGTACCTTAGTCAACAGGAAAAACAATGGAAGCAACTGTGACTAAGAGTCATTGTTAACTACTCCTCCATAATTCATTCAGTTCACAATTTTGTGTGCCATTAGCTGTGTATGCTAACCTCTGACACGGTGCCAGGGATAACAAGACACAAGGTATACAGACACTCTGAGCTCTGATCTTCAACTATGAAGAGACAAATAGCAATAAACATGATACTAAAAAACCCAACTAGTATTTTAAAAGGTTATGTATATTATACAGACAAAACAGCAGAGTAACTCAGTGGGCTTAAGAATGTGACACAGAAATGGAGTGTTGTAATAAATGAGGAGTCATGACATTTGAGCAAATGCTGTCACTAAAGACTGCCTCCCACTCCCATGTAAGCATGCCTTTACTCTAACAAATATGGGAGATGATCAACTTACAAAGAGTTACCTCAGAGTGTTGGAGGTTCTGGTCCCATTGATTTGGGGCCTGTGATGAAACAACACATCACTATGGGGATGTGTGGGGCAGCAAAAATGCTCACTTCATGGTAGGAAGGAAAAGAGGAAGAGGAGGCACTATGGCTCCACAGTTCCCCTTCAAAGGTGGACCCCAGTGACCAAATGACCTCCCACTAGACTCTGCTTTAAAGTCTCTATCACCTCTCAATAGCACAGTGTGGGGAAGAGACCCCAGGGACCATTGAAGAGTTTAATGATTTAAATCATAATATTAACTTCTCTGTGTGTATGTATATTTGCCAAAATTTTGAAACTATATTATAAATATATTTTTCTTAAAATTATAGCAAATTTATATTTCTATTAGAATAACTGATTACAATAACATATCTTTGGCAAATATCACTAAAAAAACTTTGAAATTTTTCCATGCAGGTATCATGGAGCAAAGGTATCATCTTTACTAGGGTATAAAGTATTAGTTGGCATCAACTTTATTAAGGTACCCTAATGTCAATTTCTTTCAAAGAATCAAAATTTCCATTGTAAAAGAAATAAAAAGCTATATTTTAAAAAAGGAATGTATAGTTTTTTCCAGTCTACTTGCTTTGAAAGTCATAGTTTTCATTATCAACATCTTTATCCAGAGAAAGTGTTGTGGCAGGTGAGAGCTATGTAGATTAGAGCTCTAATATTCCTTCTGACTTGGCTTCAGCCTTCTGAAGAGTGCCGAATAATACACAAGGACAGCTGCGCATTGCCACATTCAGTAAATGAAATAAAGAATGCCTGGTTTCCTGAGAGACACATCCTATTTCCCTGAGAGTATGCCATGTGGAGCTGTCAGTGGTTTTCCAGGAAAGCACAACCAATTGAGCCTCTGTCAGCCCTCTGGACTGTGGTGTATGACTAAAGGATACACCAGAGCACTCCCGCTGAGTTGATCCATCTTCAGGAAAGCCTGCTAAAATACGGGTCACGTTTAATGACTTCAGTGCATTGCTCATCACAAGTCTCAGATATATAAATGGCCAATGTCTTGGTAAAGATATTGACACTTTTACAAATTTTTCAAACTGCCTTTTTTGTTTCTTATTTGCTTTTTGTTTTTACAGTATGGCTCATTAAGAAGAAGACCAGAGTGACGTAACAGTCACGGTTAGCCTAAGGTTTCAGGCTGAGGGTCACATCAGCACTTACGTTGCTTTCTGTTTTGCTCACTGGTATCTGCTTGGCAGAGCTGTTGGGGTTGCTGGAAATAACAGAGTGGCAGACAAAGGCTATTATTTACAATCATCCCTGGTCAGTGAAAAGAATGCATGAGGTCCTGTTGCCAAGAGTAGGATGAGTTATCTAGCTCGACAATTTCCTTAAAGAGTTTTTATTGGCTGAAACTGAAAAGACAGTTTTTGGGCACTGGAAATCATGGCGATCCATGTGACGGGAGACGCTGGCTTCAGACGCCAGCTGCTCTTAGTTTCCAACACCGTTTGTATCACATTCCTCACATTTTGACAGTGGCAAACAAAGCCATTTTATTCAAGAATAAATTACAAGCATAGCCAGAAAGCATTTTTCCTCTCAAAGCAGTTTCACACAGCTTTCTCATTTTCATTGTCAATTTTGCTTCCTAGGATTTATTTCTGTTGTTATCAAGAGACAAATCCTAGTAGTGCAGTTTCTCATCTTTCTTATAGTCTTTCACTTCGTTGGAAATAATGTGTCATGGGAATAAAAGTGGGGAGAGGAATTGAGGGTAAAAAGCAGAAAAATGTAGAATAAAAGCATTTCAATCAAATTCAATATTTATGGATTATCTACCTTGGATTTATAGGACTCAAAGCATCACTTGTTATTCAGCAATAACAAGTGATCAGGCATTTAAGTAAGTCAACATACATATTATAAGAGAAGCATAAATAACACCCCATGCCTATCAAAGAAACAAAAGACCAGATCATTTGTTATGATAACTGAAAGTTTTATTCTGACATCCATGTGACCACTCACTCATTCATTTACTATGTTTGTGAAGTGGTTACTCTTTGCCCAGAAGGAATACCAAAATAAATCAGATAATTGCTTTTTTTATGGAAAGGATAGTCAACTTCTTAAATATCAGTGTCCATCACAATCTCTTGATAAAGATACTAAAATGCAGATAGCTGACCTACAACCTCAGGTCATTTGATTCAGCAGGTTCAGATGGGCCTGCTAAATTGCATTTCTAGCACATTCCAAGGTCCTGCTACTGTGCAGCTCTTAAGTTTCCAGCTGAGAAAATATCAGGCTAGAGCAATGCTTTTCAAATTGAATGTGTACATGAACTGCTGTGAGCTTTTGTTAAAGCACAGCTTCACATTCAGTAGGATTGACAAGAACCCCAATGTTTTGCATTATTCCATTCGCATCACTCTGAGTGGTGACGGTTCAGTAGGTGAACAGAAACTTGTACTAAATGAGTATAACATATGTTATGGAGTAAATAGAAATTAAAGTGATCTTTTAAAGAGAGATCTTTTAAAGAACGATTACTTCCAGGAAGGGAGTGAGGATGTTCAGAGAGAATATACTTAGTTCAAGTTAGGGACGGCAGAGAGGTGAAGGGGGTAAAAAAATGGGACATATATAAAACCAGGATAATGTAAGGTTTGGAAGTGGAATGATTTCAGACATTGATGACATCCAGGACAGGCTTGTGTGGGTTTCTAACTGAAATGAAAAGGAAATAGGAGTTTTGTGAGCTGAAGAAACAAGGAACTGCTAAAAAATCCCATGGAGCGGCCATCAGAAGGAAAAGGGAATTCACAAAGAGTTGGCAAAAGCCACAGAGAGAGGGGAAATGGAGCCAAGTAACTCAGAGTTTCTGAATGTCATCCCGTTGTCACGAAGTTCAGTTTTTCATTTTGATGGCACAAGTTTCAAAATTATGAGACTGCTGAACGATAGCAGGTACACAAGGACCCAGAAACAGCAGTGATGCCTAACAAACACATCTGCATTGTTCCTCTGCCTGAGTGAACAGGAGCATGCATGGATGGAACACATCGCCTCTACTAAGGAGCAATAGACAGCGTGGCTGTTTTCAGAAAAAGAACAGATTTCATTAAGCCGGCAAAGGAATACAAGGACAACATACATCAGCAAAGATGAAGAGAGAAATGTGTTCAAGCTACAGTGCAGTGTCAAATTACCACATTGAGGGGAATATCACTGTGACTAAGAGGAAATGGCAAAAAAAAGCAGAATTAACCTGATAGATTAGAGTATGGGAAAGATAGTTCTAAACAGCAAATTGTAATAAAGGAGATTACCCAATAAGTTATGTAACGTATCAACACATGGGGGAAAAAAACATGAAATTTAAAAAACTTATTTAAAGGTGTGCTTTGAATTAAGTGGCCCCAAGATTGCAAATTGTGCAAGTTTTAAATTTTAAAGTCCGTGTTTACTTGAATGAAAGTGTTTATTTCACAGGTAGAAAAAAACACTATAATATGGGCCTCCAGGGTTGTTTAATGATGAGAATCATACTTGGAAACATACGCACTCTTTCCTCTCAGGATAATGTTAAGTTATTAATTTTGGAGTTCTTTCTTTCAGATTTCTTATATTTAAAAAAAAATTCTTATTAGAATGTACTGAGAACTAAGGCACTGACCATTAAATTAAAAAGACGGCAGAATTCAGAATCCTAAGTATCTTTGCCAGCATCCTTAGCTGTGGACATACCCTGGCCAGGTTATACAGCCTCTCTATGCCTCAATTTCTTCATTGACAAAATAAGAATAATAAGAGCTAACACTTAGCTGAAGCGTAATATGTTTTAGATTCTTTTTAAGCCATCTATGCTATTAACTCACTCATTTGCCTAAACCTAATCTAACCAATCTAATCAATTAGGTCCTATTATGGTTTAGATCAAGGCCTCATGCACCCATAGACAGGGTTTTTGGAAAAGGACAATATGGCTGACTTGCTGTTAGGAGGAAGGAATCTGGTTGGAAGAGATGGGTCACTAGAGGCATGACCTGGAAGTGCATTCTCCCTTCCTGGCCTCTACCTTTTCCCTTCTTCCTAATTACCATGTTATGAGCAGTTTTCCCCTCCAATAGATCCTTCCACCATGTCATTTTCTACATTTGAGTCTGTCAACCATGGACTAAACCTTAGACACCATGACCCAAAATAAATGTCTGCTCTAAGTTACCAGTGTTAGACACTGAGTCCAGGATGGAGAAAACGACTAAGGCTACTAAGATTGTGCTAATTAATACATTAGAAAAGGCACAAGAGGAGACTGAGAAGAAGAAAGTGACTAAGCCAAGTACTATTACTATTGAGAAAAGAGACATTGGAGATATTAAATTAGAAAATCTAATATTCCCTAGACTGAGAATGTCAACCTAGGCACACTGGTCCCGGAATACATTGTTTTAAATGCTGTACTATTGCCTCTTCATTGGCACTAGATAACACTGACAACTACTCCATAAGCACATAGAGGATTAAATGTGTAAAATCCTTAGAACTGCTTCTGAACATAACAATTCAGTAAATGCTAAATATTTATCTGTTGAAGTTTAATCTTCATTTTCTAAAACTATAAGAAAAAGAGTTAAGATATTTTAAAATTTGTAATTGTAGTTTCTGCAGTTGATCTAATTTGTAAAATATGATCAAAAGCACGTGTAATTTTAAATTAGAAAAATTTAAAAATTATAATATCCAAAGCTGTAAATTTTTGGCAAAATACATTGGCACATTCATTTAAATAGTAATGTTTCCCGAAACTCCAACATTTCTGGGCTCTTTTTGCTAATTCTGTCCCTTCTTAGGCAGTAGTATGTCTTGGTGGAGAATCAAATTCTGGATTCTTTAGTCTTGGCTCAGATGAGAATGAAGTACAGCAACATCTTTCCACCTACTACTTAGGTTGCATTGGTTAAGTTAGTTATCACCGAACTTCATTTTCTTCATATGCAAGCAGGAGCTATTACTTAGTTCATAAATATATTGTGTGAGATAACACAAGTAAATTATATGGCATATTGTATGAGATGAACATATTTCAACTTGCTTTCTGCAAATATTTGTCCCACTAAACTACTGTAAGGAAATATGTGAAAAGAAAAGCAGTTGTATAACATGTGTAATTTATAATAAATATTATAATCAACTGTAGTATTCTGAATTAATGACAGCAATATATATGTAAAGTGGCAATAGCCTAATGATATCCTTATGTAATGACTTATGTGAAAAATCAAAATATAAGGTCATTAAATGGTGCTTAAGATATAATTTTAATGAATAAAACAATTTATGATCACAACATCTATGTATAAACAAATTGTGGATCCAAAAGGAGACAGCTTACTAGATTTTTTTTTTCTCTGTGGGCTTCCATGGTTGTTAGAAACCACGAATAATATGATTGTTAGAAATCATGGAAGCCCACAAATATTTGTGTAATAAATAATTATTTGAGATATAAGTAACATCAAGTAATAAGGACTTTTACTAAACATGTTTCATTTGATGCATGTTAGGAAATACATTTCCAAACAGTCTCTGACATTTGTTTTTGCTGAGATTCAAAGATCTTGCTTTGCTCCCACTTAATTCAGACAATTCTGAACCAAATTTGCTAGAGCACAACCACATACAAACTGATTTTTAAGATTCCCTTTAATATAAATAGCACCTAGCACTTGATGAATATTTACTGATTATAAATAGTTTTGTAGTCAACAATGAAGTCAAACTATTTAAGGTATTCTTGTTTCCCCTTTTCAATTCCTCATTTTCCTAACCAAACAATGTTTATCAATTTACTTAAGCATGAATTTAAAAAATCTTCTTTACAATGTTTTTAATCTAGATACGAAAAAGGCACCTATGGAATCTAAAAGTCCTGTTTTATCAATTTTATATTTTCTGATATGTTGTCCAAATGTGCCAATTTCACTTTCACAAACAAAAGCTTAAACAATAAACAATACTCTGTGATAATTTAAGGGTTTTCAAGTCTGTTCTATGATTTCAGGAAATGCAAAGTTTGAACAAAAGAGAGAAAGGAAAGAAGATGGGAGGAAGAAAAAACAAGACTTCTACTTTACTTGTTTGAAGCACTAAAGAGTTACAGGTGCAGAATTTAGGAGCTACAGTTAAATTTATGCATGAATTGGACATATCTGCCTATTTACTTATTTTTACAGTACTGGATATGAGAACTCAGGACCTTTCACATGACAGGCAAGTGCTCTACAACTAAGCTATACCCTCAGTTCTGTACATGAATATCATGTGTGAAGATAAACTGGGATGTCAGAGATCAGATGCAAGGCCAGTACTGTACAGGCAGACAAGGCAGCACTGAAGGCTTTTGTGCCTTCTTGGAGGAGGAGTAATTTAGTATGTGAAAGGAGATAGACAGCATGTCAGAGTGAGTAAGGTATCATCACCTACATTTATTCCAGCACTGACGGTAAGTCTTTGGTTAATATTTCAAGTTTTAGTGAATAAACCTCAAAACAGTTTTGCCACAACTGTTTAGATTATGCATAACTTAGCTTGAAGAATCCTGTCAAGCAGAGTTTTCATTCATTACCCAAGATAACAAGTCTGAAAAAGAATCTAACCATGTATCTTACTAGAATTTTTTATTGAGTGATAGCCCAATCATGGAAAAGTTAAGTAAAAGTATGTTTCCTCACTGAAAACTTCAGTAAATATATTCTAACTTTGTAGTTAAGAAGTAGAGAATACTATTAAATTTAAGCATAAAAACTGAAGTTTTATGGACCAGAAAAAGACAAAGACACAAGAGAAATTAACGATTAATGCAAAATGAAGTAATTAAGGTTTGCCATTTTTAAGGCTATCCTAAAAATCAAGTACCTTGATGAAGTCAGAATAAAACAGCTAAGTTAATGCAATCAAAAATTTAAGGAGTAACATAATTAATTTTAACAGCAAGTGACTTTATCACTTTATCACAGTGTTACCCCTTTTATGAAATTTTTAATGCATTTCATTAGTTATTCTAATTTATACCAACATCTGGAAAAATAACTATATTAAAAAGCTACTCTAAGTAAGCATGTAGATGATTAAATGATCACACCAGCTTCCATTTTTGTATTTCTTAACTATAAAGGTTTGCTCAGTCATAATATTATTATGATGCTGCTTTTGCCCTCAATTATAAGACTGCCTAAATTAATGAAATCTGAGAATGGGTGTTTGTTACTCAGTTTAATAGATTACATTTATTCATTTGAAACAAAAGGGTAATGGAAATCTGAAAGTGGCAAGAGATTTTGAGCCTTTACATTTCTGCTTCTAAGCCTAATAATTGCATTCTAATCTTCAAAGAGTTTACTTCCTAATGAAAGAGTTAGACATAAGGCAAGAATGGAAAGCAAACAAGAAAATCAGCATAAGAATGGAGTGATAATTAATTTTCTGCATCTAAATTATCTCCAAAATATTATGGCTTACAGTAAAACAGAAATTTTAATAACTATCATTTCCCAAACCTTGACTAACCAATAAGTACACATCCGTCATGTCCATATCTCATCCTATTTTAAATGGAACAAAGTGACTTTGAGAGTCTAGGAAGTGCATAATTACACAGACCAGAGTCTTCGGACTTTGATCGTAATTACAGTGCTTTATCCGTCCATCACTTGTTGCTTGCAGACTGCTCCTAGTTAAATCTTTAAAGGAGATAGAATTCCTGTCAGAACAAATTTGAGCTTCAGAACAGCTAATCAGAAACTTAACTTTCTTGTCCTGAAACAGAGATAGAAAATTACCACTTTAATCTTGCAATCCATTTGAGTTTTAAGCAGAGCGAGAACATGAAGTCTTTCTTTGAGACGGAGTGTGCCCCTGCTGTTTATTATGTCTTGGTACATTTCTATGAGCTCCTATTAGGGTATTGTCTCAAAGTTTGTCTCACTGGAGGAGTAGGCTTCAAAACTGGTACACAAATGAAGGCATCATCTGCAGTACTTGGTAAAAATTCTGATTTTTGTGTTCTCTCCTAGCATGCTTGGTTTCTTAGAGGGAGGAATCCATCTCAAATCTACAATCAGTGGAGGTCCTTGTAGCACCAGAATGCATACAGCTGCTTCTCCAAGGGTTGTCTGATAACCATATAAACTCTTTTTATTTGAAGTACAATTTCAAGGCTCCCCTTAAATGTATCAAATCATAGTCAAGGAACATTGATGTACCACCTCTCCTAAAGTTGACAACATGAGGAGTCAGCATGCATACCTTGTATTTCTCAGTCCTAATTTGGGCTTTAAAATGTTAAAGATACCATCAAAGAGTCAAAGCCATCTCTACGTAAAACAAGGAAGAACTCTATTAGAAACCACTAACAAAAGTCACCCTTGCAGTTTGCAGCTTCTGGAGTGGGTGCTTGTACCTGGGCTCACAGAGAGCTTTTCTGCTGTCCTTGTACCTTTCCTTGCACCTTGCACTGAGTTTACACAGGAACAGAAGTTCCCCCTTTGAATCTGCTGCTCTAGAACTATTGAACATTGAAAACTTCTATCTTCCTCACTCTACCATAAAAAGAAAAAATAAGTTTATGGCACAATTTAAACAAATAAAACAAAACCTAGTTTTGCTTCCTCTGGCTTTGAGCAATAAAAATCGTTTACCTGGTAGGTTAGGTTCCTATCATTGCTGTAAAATGTTACCACCCACTCAACAGTTTAAGCCAACACACTTATTTTATCGTCGTTGTGTAGGTCAGAAGTCACACAGGCCTCTGCCCCTGAATTAAAGGTTTTGGTAGGGTTAAGTGTCCTTTGGAGAGTGTACGGGGAAGCCTGTTTCTTTTCTTTTTGTACCCAGCTTTTAGGTGCTACCTGTCTCTCTAAGCTTATAACTCCCATCCACCAAGCCAGCCCTCGCCTCTTAAGTCTTTCCTCCCATCCCATCACTTTGATTCTTTTACCTCTTACTTCTCATTTAAAGACTCCTGTGATCACAACGTACTCACATGGATCATACAGATTAGTCGATCTATTTTAAAATAATCTGATTAGCCATTACGATTTCTACAACCTTAATTCCCCTTGACATATATAAAATGGTCACAGGTTCTGGAAGTTAGGATGTGACTAGTTTGCAGGCCATTACTCTGCTGTCACACCTGCACCCCTCCCGGTTAGAGGAGGTGCAGAACACATCGGAAACACATAGTTTTACACAAATCTAATGAAACAGCCCATTGTATTTGGACATAACATTGTACTGGAGTCAAAGACTTAAATTTTCACCCAGATTTTGCTGTGCAGTATTTCGCTGTGTGGTATCAGGCAACTCATTTATTCCTTTTGGGATCTGGATTTCTTAGAATTGAGAAAGACAAGCCAAAATGGTGTCGAGATCCATCATAATCTTTGTTCTTAAGTTGCTTCCCAGGGAAATGGAGCTCACGGTGCACAGGAGGACAGAAGCATTTGAAAGAAGAGGACACTTTCCACTAGCACATAGTACACACATCACTGAAACTGAGCAGTCAGTGCTGTTCTGGAGTTGAACTGGCATGTTTTTAATTCCCAAGGTCCTAGTTTTGAAGCAGCAAATCAGAAGTATCCACGACTTGTAATGAACTGTGGTCTGGATAGCTTAAGTCATTTCATGAAGGTCTCACAGTTAGCTACAGGTAGAGGTAAGAATAATCTAGATCTCTGACAGATCAACACATTCTCTGTTAATATAAGTCTCTGCCTTTCAGTCACTTTGATGAACCTGAAGCTTAAAAGGAGCCCAGAGTTGAACTAGCACTGAAGTATTAGCTAAGCACAGTTGCTGTAAAGAGGTTATAAAACTCTTCCTTGTGAACATTTTAAGAGTTTGACGCATTTTGTCTTGATTCTTACTGGTGGATATTAGACCCTGTGGATAAACTGTAACTTGACATTTATCTAATTAAAGAATGTTTACTTCTTCCTCCCATTTGCCTTTCTTCACTTCAAGTATTGACTGGAAACAGCAAACTCAGATTCCATCATCAGAATTACTTTCAGCGGCACCAGGATACTGGGTCATTAGGGAGATGTCTACAGTCCAGTCCTCTCATTGAAACAGATGGGTGCACTCTTTATTTCACATTAGAAATTATGATATGCAGCCTTCCTAAAGTACATAAACTACGCTATGGGCACATGTTATATCTGTGGTTTTGCCCTGATCCTGGAGGAAAGAGATTAATCAGAAGTGAAGGATATGATATGGCTCTCTGAAATTACCTGTGGCTACAAATAGTTATCACCCCTAAACTTGATGGAAAAGCAGGGTACATAGTAGCTTCTAGAGTTCAAGAGACCTAGACCTACAACAAGGACCTTTAATTGGGTCTAACTTAACGGAAAACCTAACAGAGAGGCCCTCAGGGAATCTAATATCCCGCCTGTGCTCTACGCTTACATTTTGCCCTCCTACTGAAGGTGCCCAGTGCTTGAACTCAACAGGCAACAAGAGCAGGAAGAACTGACATCACAGTCTTCAGAAGTCAGTTGGCTGATGCACAGAACTAAAAGAAGGATGAGGCAGGGTGCGGAAACAAGTGGAGTGCACTCCAAACAGAACTGCTTCACGTGTATGTGATTTTATGAGACAAAGGGAATCATCCTGAACTATCAAGTCATTGCCACTGCTCTTCCTTTTGGTATATATTTGGAAAATACGATTAGTAAAGTTGATCTTTCAGCAAAGAAAACATACAGCTCACATTAAATGCATAATCCATACAAGAAACACTTCTTACAGCTAACAATATTTAACAGTCTGATGTTTCTTTTGAGGAGAAGGTGACTGAGAGAAATAACACAAAACATTTTACAAGGGGATTAGATTGCAATGGTGTTTATATTTATTTTATTTTTAGACTCCAGTTATTATAGGACTTCAGAATTTAACCTTGATTTATTTTTATCATTTTAGCAGCTTTATTTTGTGAAAAGATACTTTGAAAGGTCTTGATCTGTCAGAAAATTTGGGTAATCTGTCACTTGGCTATAAAATCTGTTTTGCAAACTAGACAGCAATTCTGAGGCCAAAGAATACAAAAAGGCTTATATTAAATCATAATCAAGAAGTTCATAAAGATTTAACCACTGAATGTTGAATTTTAGGTTACTTTTAGAATTTACCTACTGAAACAAAATAACAGCACTCGTTTATGAAGAGTTTTTGTTAATAAGGAAATGATAGCTAACTCATGGACTTCTTTATTGCTCTTGCCTAATTTCATTCATGTTTTGATATTTTTGTTAAAATCAAGTTACTAGCTGGGCCTGGTGGTTCACACTTGCAATCCCAGCACTCTCGAGGCTGAGGCAGGAGGATTGTTGCGAGTCTGAGACCAGCCTGGGCTACAAAGTGAGCTCCAGGCCAGACTGAACTGCACAGTGAGATCCTGTTTCAAAAAAAAGACCAATAAATAAATAAATAAAATTTAAAAATTAAATTACTAATCAAATGAAAACATCCATGGTTTTTTCCACCTTCTGTTGTTTTCTATAATTGTCAGTTTCTTCAAAAGACAAATCTGTTAAACAATGACGTTTTAACTGGATTTTTGAGTTGCAGAAATTTTTTCTGCAAAGATTAAAGTAAATTATTACTGAGCTACAGTACAACGAAATGCATGATAATGCACTTCCTAGTATGTATATGTGCAAGGGGCTCAGCCCCAAGCACTGAAGAAAAAAAAAATATTAATGTGTCAATATCTCCAAGCAGAAAGAAAAAGAAAGCAAATGTCAGATTTAACTTGAGAATGATAAGTTTATACTTTCGAAATGTGTCCTGAAACTGGATTTTTGAATGGCATTAACGTGTAACAATTAACAACATTGACATGTTATCTATTTTACTCCTTGATGAAAGGAAATTCAAGTGTTAAGGTAACTTGGAGTTAAAAAATACCAAGGTAGTCTGCTCTTTTTTCTTTTAATTACTTTCATGATTTCTTTCCAAACACAAGGTCAGGAAAGACAAATTGATGTATATAGATGACTATGATTATGGAATCATTAAATTTGGTCTTTCTTAAAATAGATTTTGTAAACTGAGAACCACCAGAGTTGTCTGCTTAGAAAAACCAAGTGAAATCCATTCACTCTTTGAGAATCAGAGAGACTATTGTTTATTACCTATTTTGACAACGTATAGTATGAAATAACTTTCTTACAGTGCTGTCTCCTGCCACCCACTCTTTTATTCACTGAGGGAAAATAGTGATAATTCATTCCTTAAACTGTGTGACCAAGCAGTTAACATATTTGAGGAAAGTATATATAATATTGAACAGATAAGCACAGTGGCAAAATAAATGAAAATTATTGGCACACCTTACACATTTTTTTATTTGCCATGCCTTAGGCACAATTTAGTAAAAACATTTTTCTCCTCTTTAAGTTATCTGGTGGTTAAGCTTCCATTAGAGATGAGAAGTACATATTTTTGCTTGAAATAATTAATTATGCAAATGCATGTTCCCTGACCATCCCAAACCACAATCTTGCAGCTTTGCCCATGTTCCTGTCTTCCTACAACTGATGCTCACCATGTTTGAAGTTCAGGGCATCTTATGAAAATTTAAAACTATTTTAAAATTACAACTGTGTTTATAATGTTACAATACATTAAAAAAAATGAGATGACATGTACTCTAAAACCAAATGGATTGTCAGTGCAATATGAAGAGCATTTTCCTTATTCATTTGTATCATTCTCTCATCTATCAGTAGAAATTTCCCTAGAGAAAGATGTTCAGGGTTGAAGCAAGTCGTGCTAGTCAGTATTAACGGTTTTTTCTAAAGTTGTTATGGACCCAAGTACCTACTTTAGGAAAGATGCTTGCCAACGAAATGTAAAGGTGATGGTTCTTCACAATTGTGTTCCCAGAAATACTACTTCAAATGATGTTTAATGGAATAGGTGATTTTGACGTTGGAAAAAAAAGCATTGAGAACTAGAAAGTGATTGGTATTTTCTTTTTTCGTTTCAATCCACCTTCAACTAAATCCAGCTTTCAGGACATGCAAGAAAATAAACTCTAGAACAATTCATTTGTGCCAAAAATTTGTTTGTGGCAGATGGTGAGGCAGGTATTAAATCACCATTCACATTTCCCATTTCAAGGTGGTAGACAAAAAACCAGTCTCTCTCTCTCTCTCTCTCTCTCTCTCTCTCTCTCTCTCCTTTCTGTCTCCATCATTCCATTTATTTTTCTGCCTTACTTTTCCATTTCTGCTTTCTCACACAGCCCACCAGAGATCGCATAGGAAGAGAAGAAATCTACACAGGCCACACCAGTGCTCTGCATGGTGGCAAATACATTAAAAAACAGATGACACGTCTTTCATAATCTGTTAGGCAATGCTACAGTAACTAAGTCCGGTCCAGAGCCATCCGACTCCACTTCTAGGCATGAGGCTCCAATAGGCACAGGTGGCAAATGTCAAGTTAACCCCTTTCTAACCTTGCCATTTTCAACACTCAAAAAAGATCTCTCATTAGTCTTATAAAATAAAGTATGAAATTCCAACATCACGTCTCATGCTGTTAAATTAACAACATCACACTGCTACATACGACTTGAATATCTCCCATAGCTTTATGACTGGAAAAACACTGTTCAGATTTCATTTACCAGTTTAAAAATAGCAAACTCTAATTTGAAACATTCTCTCTCTCTCTCTCTCTCTCTCTCTCTCTCTCTCTCTCTCCCTCTCCCTCTCCCTCTCCCTCTCCCTCTCTCTCTCTCTCTCATACACACAAATACACATTTGTGCACTCTCACTAATATTCCATCTCAGTGCTGGGAAAATATTTCTTCCTGTAAATACAAATAAAATTGAATATAATCACAGGCTTTGTGATTATGTCAGTGATGAAATAAATGAAACAATAAAATATTCCTTAGAGTTAAAATGACAAATCACAATCTGTTTTGTGTAACAATGACTATTTATCTCCTTTTAATACACAAATCAAAATTTTCCAGTGTTAGTTTTGATTTGAAGATTATCTACAGATTATTAGACCACTGCCCAATGAAATTTCTTCTTTGGGTGGGCGGGTTTTGACCAAGGCAAGTAATATAGTTTCAACATCTTAAAATGATGCGATAATTTTAAAAGTGGTTGTCTTCATATTTTGTTACTTTATACAACGAGAGAGAGAGAGAGAGAGAGAGAGAGAGAAACTAAAAGAGTAACTTAGAAAAGTTGCCCACAGACCAATTTAAGTTCACATAAACTCCCAACTAATATCCCTGAGCTGTCTAAAAGAGAAGGGATCTCTCATGGAACACTGCAGCGACATTCATCATACACAAAGCACTCCAATTTAATTTTGACACAAGTTATGTCACATTTAAACTCACCGCTGGATGTAAGGGTCAGGACAGTACTGCAGGGTGGCACACCGGGGCGTTTCAAAATTCATTTCCTCCAACTCTCTTTGATATCAACCAATGGAAAGCAATTGTCCAAAATATACACATATACCTGTGTATATGTAGATATATAGCCAGAAAGCTAAAAGCAGTAGGGTCAAATGCCATCAGACATAGAAGTTTAGACACCTCCCCCTTCACACATATTTGCAAAGAGGCGGAGCATTTCTTCTTTGTAGCCAATGACAGTCATCAGGTGACCAAAACATCATAAACAGTTGATTCTTACCAGCTGGGCATCCTCTCTAAAGTTGTCCCTCCCTCTCCACCACGGCTTTAGAGTCCTTGATGTATAGTACCCACACTTGTTGTTGGCAGTTTGGAAGCATCTCTGAACTTCTGATCTCGCTCGTGATTGGATGTTGGCATGAATGGCATCAGAGTTTAATTTCAGCAGCCAGGACTTTTGTAACAGAACCAAGCTGATAAGTGTCCACCTTACTCCAGCTACAGAACATTTCCTTATACCTGGCTACTGATTTGATTTGAGGACTTCTGTGACTGCTTCAGGGGCTAAAATGTTGTGCTGTTTTGCAGAGCTGCTTAGAGAAGGGTTTTTTTTTTTTCATCTCTTCCCCTCCCCTCCCCCCTGCAGCCTTCCTTTCAGCCAACCGCCTGTTGTGGTCACAATCTCAAATAGCAAAGACAGGGAAATTCCTTGATTATATTTAACCTAGAACTCACTCTTGGTCTCAAATAAGAGAGATATCTATTCACAACTCATTAGCAATTTTGTCTGCCCCAAACAAAGGAAAAGGACCTTTATTGACTTGTCTAAATATCCTACTTCAAACACATCCTTAGAAACATTTGTTACAATTTTCTTAAAGGGGTGTTAAGCTGGGAAATCACATACTTTTAGGATATTTAAAACTATATTAAAATTATAAAATTATTTCAAATGTCCTTTTAATAAAAAACATTTAGTTCAGTCTCTATCAGTTTGTCTCATTCTCTTTTCTCTCATTTTCTCTCTTTTGCTTTGATTTGATCTACTTTGCAATAAAATCATAACACTGTTCATATATTCAGAAATTCACGTGGCACCGTGAAAGTTTACATACAGGATGATTTCTTTCCTTTCTGAAATTGGTCTGTAAAATTACCCTGGTTCTGTGGATTTGGAAATTGAATGGAATATGATTCAGAAGCTAAATTCGTATAGGCTCCAACAGGAAAAAAAAATCATGTGCCAAAGTGTCATTAACATGGCAAGTTCACATTTTCTATTTGTCCCCAATCACAAAGCACCTGCAAACCAGTAAAATCAGTAGATGACAAAATTGTGAGACAATTTAAAGGCCTTTTTGGAGAAATATGACATTTCCCTGTAAGAAATTCTGATTCAAAATGTGTCCCCTAAAGATGTTTTATTTGTTGCTTCAGCCAGGATAGAAGGGAGAAGCTATTTAAAACTTGACATTCTCTTCCTTTACTTAGCCTGAGAGTGTCTAACATCTGTGAATTGTGAAATTCACAAACGCTGGCCTGAGCCCCAGCCAAATCAAACAGCTTGTTCCACAAAATGTGAAACTTGAAGAGAAGATCATTTGACTAATTAATTATATATTTGTTAATTGGAGTGAAAGTCTTTGGCTCTCTTCCCCACTATTGGCAAAGAGGGATGACCTAAATACAAAGTTCTTCAATTGAAAATAATCCATTTCCTGTCATCATGAACAAATAATTCCCTCACACGGGTCATTGATATTCTCATTTACAGAATGAATGAATCGGTGATTTCAAGAGCAGGGATTCTCAAGTTTTAATGTGCCTGTCAGTCACCTGGAAATGCAGATTCTGGCCCAGAAACCCTGTGGTGAAGCCTGAGATTGCATTTCCAAGATATCCACAGGTCATTCCCCAGTGGCTGACCCTTGTGCCACACTTGGGAGGAGCAGGGTCTTGTACTGTTTCCAGGTCTTATTTACAATCCAGTGGTTCTAGGGAAAAAAGAAGAGCTTTCGTATTTTAAATTTCCATCCAAAGCTATGGACTCTCAGTGGATTTGCAAACATTCGGAGTGTATGTATTTTTTTAAAATTTATTTTAGAACGTCTAGAGAGCTTAACACATACCCCTCCACAAAGTGAGAAACCAAGTGACGATTATACAATAGTTACTATGGCTGCCTCTACATTTGTGTTACATCCTCTTCCCCCAGGAGGCTCAAGTTACTGTCCAAATGTATAAATTATTTCTTTGGCATGCCAGGTAGACACTTTTCAGAGATGTTGGGTCTTTTAGGCAATGATTGCGATAGAATAAATTAAACAGAAGCCTGGGAGGAGGTAATTGCCTTCCTAGCCTGCCTGTTTGAAGGATGTTGGTGAACCCATCTGATTTATATGGAGGGCAGGAGGGAGGGCGTTGTGAAGTAGCAGAGTTCAAGGTCTGGAACAACGGACATAGGCAAGAGGAAGGAAACCTTTGCCTTTGCACTTGTAACCACCAAGAATGAGCACTGCACCCAACTCAGGCATTCACAATCAAATGCTCCTCACTTAATCCAGGAAATGTGTTCCACAGCTCTTCTTTTTCATGCCCTTTCTCCCGTGCGTTACATACTTCGCTCTTTGCCCTCCTGTCTTTGATCACATTTTGCTTTATCAGAGACACTTTCAAACCTCATCTACATATCCTTCAAAAACCAAAAAGTCTCTCCCACTCCTCCACATAAAAGGAAACTGTCCTGTCTTTAACTTCTTAAATCATTATACTGTATGCACATTTCTTGACATAAAGACATTTACAACTTCCCTGCTGGATGGTATTTAGTTTTTTTTCTCTGGGCTATGAACAATCTGAAGCCAGTCTGGCCATCAGATTCACTTTGGTATCTTCAGAGACAAAGACATATTGTACACTGAATTCATATGTTTGTATCTTTGCTAAAAAAAATCACTGAATGATAAATACTGCAACTGATTAAAATAATTTCTGTGAAACACTTGAATTTTTAGAATCAGCTTTATGATGTATAAACTTTATATAACCAAATCCACCAATCATAAGGGTTTAGTTTTAGGCATTTTGATGCACTACGTACCATGTATCCTCCATCAGAACCAAGCATGAAACTTTTCCATTACCTCAAAATTCCTCATACCCTTTTGCTATTCCTCCCTCACTGCTGTCCTTAGGCAATCATTGTGTTTCTTTTTGTCATTGGAAATTAAATGTATAATTTTTTTAGAGTGTTACCCAATAGAACTTTCAGTAAAGAAGAAGATATTTTATATTTGTTTGGTTTTTCTTTTCTTTTTGGTACTTAGGATTGAAGCCAGGGCCTTTCACTGAGTTCCATTACCAACCTCTTTTAATTTTTATTTATTTATGTAGTTTTGAGGCAGAGTTTCACTAAGTCACTAAGTTGCCCAGGCTGCTCTCAAACTTGCAACCCTCCTCGGCCTCTCAGAGTTCTGGGATTACATGTGTGGACTACCAGGCCCAGTTTAAATTTGCATTTTCTGGTGTAGTTGCCTCTTATTACAAGAAGCTACAATGAGTGAGAAGTTAAAGTTTTATTTTTATTTACTTACAATCAACCTAAATTTTAGTAGCCACTTTTTGATGTGTGTTGGGCATCATAAAGCTAGAATGCCACATAAATGGAGGACCATTGTATCTCTTCATTTGTGCCTATGTTCTTTTTGCACACTGATTCTATTATTTTGAGACACAATCATATCGTTAACTGTATCAGCAAGCTAGTGTTTCTGTAAATGTTGATCATGTGAGTTTTTGATGTATAATTTGCCTGCAATGAGTAGTGTTCATTTTTGGCAAGTAAGAACAAATTACGGTCTTAGATATATAACTATGGCTAGAACTAGAGTCCAAAAGGCTTTTTAGAAGTTCAGTGACAATATCAGCCAGCATTTATCCTTGGTTCAACTGAGTTACCCAGAAATTCAGTAGGTCCTACTCTTCAAGAATGTTATAACTTTAAACAAAGTATGTTGTTATTGTAAAGAACTTGGCTAATCTAGGTTTGCCTGGGTTACCTTTAGACCTGTATCAAGTAGCCCAGTCTCATTGAGAATTAGATTCTTTATTTTTGAAGAGTAAATACATATCAGTTAGGAATATATCCAACAGTTAGGATATTTTCCGTATAGGCAATAGAAACTAATTCTGCTTGGTTAAAATCCAAACTATGAAACAAGTCGAAAGAGACATAAAAATTCAGAGTGCAGGAGACAATTGGAACTCTGCTTTATAAAGGGTTGGAACTAGTATTGTTTTAGAGACCTAATTAATGATAACAAACACAGATTCAGTTCACAGTGCCAGTGTAAACATAAATCCGTTCTCACAGATTGTTTGCACTTCAGTCAGTGAGCTTAAGATTCAAGTTCCCAAAGGGGAGATGCCACGCTGGGTCAGGCTAAGTCTGAACACTTGGGCTGATACCCTCACCTGAACTGCAGAGAGAGCCTTCAAACGAAAACAGAGATTCTGTGAGCCAAGGCAGAAGGTGTCGTTATGGGGCAAGGGGAAGCCAGATGCCACCCTGAGGGATTTGAATCACTTGATCTTGCATGTTCCCTTGAGCTCTGCGAGGCTGTGTGTGTGAGCACTGTGTGGTCAGAGAAGCCAAATTCCTTCGTGTCATGTGGCTGAACCTCAGGGTCTGCCCTTACTAGGTTGCCACTTTCTTTTAATAGGGGAATTAAGAAAGAACTTTCTAGCATATTAAGTTGGTGGAGTTAGTCCACGAACTGTTCCACAAAATAAAGAGACTGAAGAGTTTGATAATTTTTAGCTATGTGGTACTTTTCTGTCTATAACCTTAGTTCTGCCAATCTCTATATTACAGAGGAGGAAACCAAAGCATGGCTTTGGGGGGGAGAATGGGGCGGATGAGGTCCAACTAATTCTTCCGACTTTATGCTCTATAAATCTAATACTTGCTCCAGTTTGACAAATAAGTGGAAGAAAGCTGGATCTAGAAATTAAGTGTACTGGAAGGTGGCCAATTTTTTGAAAAAGCAAATACATCACAAGCTTAGCCACGTTCTTCATCTGATTTCACCTCTGCATTTTTGCAGGTCCTGGAACTCATCAAAGAGAAAATTGTAGCTCAGTGATCGCCTTAGACCCTCCCGAGAAAGAAGAAGATGCTTCAGGGGTCTATCCTAAGGAAAGGGACACTTTTCTATTTGAGGGCATGCAAGGAAACACAGAAGCTAGTTCAATAGGGAGGAGGCTGGCAGCTTCCCTAACAGACAAACCTGATACCCTCCGAGTCACACGCAGTGTCCAAAAGCAATGTGGGTGGGCTACTTTTCCAGACATCCCTGAACAGCTGTGTGGGGGCTGCTCCTCACTCCCAACCCGTTCTTTGCACAAAGGCCACGTGAGTGGCTGATAAATAAGGAAACACAGGAAGTCCTTATTTGGCACTTCCTAGATTTTTTTTGTCTGAACCATTTGTCAGATGAGGATCAGATGCACCTTTGCACTAACTGCTGTAGTGTGCATTTCCTAACATGAGGAAATCTTTTGCATCATCCCAGCCCAATAATTGAAAATAAGAAATTAACAATCATAAAATATCAACACACCTTGCTCAGATTTGCCAGTTGATTGTCCCAAAATGCACTCATAGCAGGAGAAAATGCTGCCAGTTGTTCCATTTCATTAGTCTCTTTTAAGCAGGAACAGATCCTGAGTCTCTATGCTTTACGACACAGATATTTTTGAAGAGGACAGGACCATTGCTGAATGTATCTAAGTTTAGTTTTGACTGATGCTTCCTCAGGATTCGATTCAGTTATGTACTTGTGACACTACCTCAGCCTCAGTGCATCATATCAGGAATTTCTTGACTTTCAAGGCCCCTATTGGGATTTCCCCAGCTTTCCCCTCAGAAGTAAACTTACTTTGAACCTAAAAATTTACATATCAAGATGTATGTGATCCCTTCTAAGGTCCCAGAAGTAGATAAGCAGTTTATTTACATTGCCATAGATTTCTGTGAAATGTTTATATACTTTTAACATTACTGTCCCTTTCTATTCTAATTTCCCTTTCATTGCCTTTTACTTCAAAGTTGTGATAGAGCAGCCATGGAATGGTTAGGATCCAGCCAAAGTAAGTTTGGGTTTGAAAGGAGACATTCAGGTGATTCATAGTTATGTCTTTGTGCAGTTCATTATCACTGCTTGTACTGAAAAGGAATGGCTTTGGTGGATACTTTTAGTGTCCATGTGTGGACTCAGTGTGGGTGAAAGCATTCTCCTTTTACCAGGCATGCAAAATTGCAAATGGAAAAATCAATAATATTGATATTTATTCCAAACCCAAGTTCTGTCCTCTGTGTTGTTCAGCACATACGATTGTAAATGCACTGTACATCCTTCCTAGGGTTACTTAGGATGAGAATGCATGAGATAAATGTTATCATTCCACTTGTGTTTGTGAGAATAAAAACATATGCAGTACTAGATGCAGTAAGCATGTCTGTCAGTTCCTGAATTTGGATAGTAAAACAAAGGGAGATGAGAGAGAGAGAGAGAGAGAGAGAAACAGAGAGAGAGAGAGAGAGAGAGAGACAGAGAGAGAGAGAATTACAGATTACAACCAACTCCAGGAATCTATGATAATACAAATGTGAAAACTTCATGGCAGTTTTTATATAAGATCTATCTGTCTGTCTATGTATCTATTCAAATCACTTTGTCCTAAAATGATTTTTCATTCTATAAAATACATATAAAAGTAAAAAACACATGTTCAGGGTTATCCGGGTCTGAAGCACAGTTTAATGGGTGTAGAGTTTTTGTCTTGAAGACAAAAAAGCTCTGGGAATTTGTTGCACAATATGCTTAACACTACTCAAAGATAATTTATGTGGCAAACGTTGTATTCCACCATGCTTAATTTTAAAAATTAAAAACACGTAGATGAATAATGGAATTGCTAGTGAGCCTAAACATCAAGTGCAAGGAAAATTCAAGAAGACTAAGAACTATTTACTCACCAAATGTATATAAGGCCGTTCTACAATTGTGATAAAGGAACATGAATTTTCCTGTGAACTTCTAAGGAAGACTTTCATGTATTTTTTATCCATAGTAATATCTTAGATTTTTACTGTGGATAACATTTTCTAGGTAAGATAAATATATATTTATTTAATTTTTAAATTTGAAAATGTGTCCTGAATCTTCCAAATACATTGATCATTAGCTTCCAGTTTCTGATTCCAAAGCATTTATTTGATTACTTATTGCAAATAAATGACTGTGGATGATATCATAGTAAAAGCTGAATTTCTAGTAGCTTTCTCATATGATTCTCTCACAAGGCTTTGAAAAACTCATTAATTTAATGGTTGATTAATAGAAGCAACATGGGTATTTCCTGAAGGCCTCCTCTGTGTGCATGTCAGTGTGCTGAGAATTGTTGGTAGAAAATGGATCAAAAGGTATAAATTTCTATGTTCAAATTATCCCCCTTTAGAGCTGAGAATGATTTTCTTTTCCCTTCCACACCTTATGCTGCATATATAAAAGAATAACTACTATGCAGGTGTACTCTGAGTTACCAAAGACCAATTTACTTTCTGAGGTTTTTGTTTGGGGCATGTGATAGTGCATGAACCCTGATAAGAAGATGTCTACTAGCTTCATGAATCACATGTGTAGGTGGGAAGGTAGAGAAGGGACCATTTTTGTTTGTGTCTCTGTGGGTAGTTTGAGCCCAAGAGAGACAACTGTGACTGAACAGATCCCCAGAGACACATGCAAAAATTTGTGCCCTGTTGTTTTAATACTGCGCATCAAGAAGTCATAAGAACTGTAATTTGTGGCAGGAAGTAAAATGGCTCTAAGCCAAGATCTCTATATCCCAAAGTCATTGCAAGCTGATTTCTTCTTGGCATGTAGTATCCTGAAATGTAGTGTTTACCTAGGAATCACAGCTTTACGAAGAAGTGATAAGGCATTTATAAAAACTTTTTTGTTTTGGTAAATCAACTGTACTCAAAGTTAAAAAAAGGAATTTAGATATCATTTCCTTAGGGAAAAAAGCTCAGCTGGCAGAATGGCTTTAAAATAACAAGCTTTTCTATGGCAGTTGAAAATTTACAGAATGTTTTCTCAGACATTATCTCATCATGGCATGTGAAGTCGATGGCTAGGACAAGTGGTGTCATTAGCTCCATTTTATGTGTGAGCAAGCTGAGCCTCGTGCAGTTTAAGACACAACCTCACAATTAGATGAGCATATAACCCTCAGCACCTGTGGGGTGCCATGGACCCAGCTCTATTCCAGACCTGAAACAATCTATCCAATAAAACAATATTAATTAAATACCTACGATATGCCTGGTATTGCCTAGGGGCCTGGGAAAATAAAGGTAAATAAAACATATTTCTTCCTCTTTTGCATAATATTTTCAAAACTAGAATATTTAAGCTCTGTCATTTACTAAATAGTGTATGCCAGTTATGTACCAGTTAACTATTAAAATCACTTGGATGTGGTTAGATTAGATGTTGTTTCCTCCATTTTCTACAGGAAGACACAGTTAAGGTATCTACACTGATCGTTTCACTGACAGTGGTGGAGCCAAGATCCTATGGTAGAACTCAGACAAACCTGTGTCCTTGAAGTTGTTACGATGCCTTGGTCCACCAAAGGTTCCGAAGCTATCCACAAACTTTTGAAATCCTGAAGTCCTACGTATGGTATGTAGCACATGGCCCTCGGTGTCTTTTTCCTGCTCCAGTTATCCTGTAATAACACAAGTCTGACAAATACCAGCCCCCAGAGGAAGGCATGAGCTCATGGTGAGCACCCACATTTGGGCCAAGAGTCAAGAATGTTAACTCTGCTTATTTTGAAATCTGGGTCTCGCACACTGTTTAAGCATGTGGGGGTGGATTCACTGATAAAGTGCTTCTGTGAGATGGAAACAATTCCCAGGGTATCCTTATGGGGGATCCCAATGGAATGGCCTCTCAGTGACTCTTGTTTGTAGCAGCATCTCTGCCAAGCTTTTGAGGGGTGAATTGAAAGCTCAATATTGGAGAAATAACTTCAGTCTGAAGACACAATCACTCCATTGTGCTTTCGGGTAGTAAACACTCTTTGGTCACTCAGGCACTGATCCGTTCTACCCATCTGCATTCTTACTCAGTTACCAACAGTATGATCCTGCTGGATAGAATGAATCCTCTTCCCCTGGACCTGGGCTACCATTACCATTAAGATAATGACTGCAAAAAAATTATTTTTCAAAGTAAAACTCATCCTTTTGCATATCATGAAACTCTGGTCTTCATATAGAAAACTGTGAGGGAAAGTATACAAAGTTATGAAATTGACATATATACATACATGCACTCATACATGTAGCATGTACGTGTCACATATGATGTACATGCATATTGTATTTGTATACATTTCTATAAATGTGCAATATACAGTAGTTTTATATATATATATAGGCAGAATGATAATTTTTTTCTTTTCTTTCTTTTTTTCTCTCTTTCTTCCTTTTCTTTTCTTTCTTTTTTTTTGAAACCGCATATCACTGTATCATTCAGGTTGGCCTTGAACTCACTTTGTAGTCCAGGTTGGCTTCAAACTCACAGTGATCCTCTTGCCTCAGCCTCCTGAGTAATGGGATTATAACCATATGTCACCACACTTAACAAAAGATAACTTACTAACCAAGTTCACCCCCCATTTTGCTTCTTTTTCTCTTGTTTTCTTGATAATCAAGAAAAAAAATTTTTAAAATAGATCTTCAAGTGGAAGAAACAAAATATGCAATATATTCTCATGGCTTAGAAGGTAAATGTGGACACACTTTCATAGATGCAAAGCAAAGGAACACAAACCATAAACCTTACCAGTAGTTATTTTAAATTTTAGAGTGAAGAAAGTCTCTTCTTATAGTTCAATAGTTTTCATATTTCATACAGAATATATGCCCTATTTTTATGTGAAAAAGTAACCATTACATATACTTTCCTAGAGAATTTTTTTGTCATGCCAGAAATGTATCTGGGAAACTGAAAGCCATTGCCTCTGGAAACTGGTCATGATAGATGAGTGAGAAAGATTCTGTCAAGGTCAGTAGAATACAAAAGAAAGTTTCTCTATTTCTGGATAAATTATCTTGGACATGTACATGGAGAATTTGCACCATGCTTATGCTCAATCTAATTTGAAATGCACCTGGATATGCAGTGTGTGAGGTTCCCTGAACATTGGAATGTTTTCCTGGGATTGCTGATGAGGTAGAATCGTGAGCCAAGGTCACCAGGTCAGGGTGAATATTTCACACTGAGCTCTCTCCGTGGACAACCATCGACACCTGGGAAAACATCACCCATTTAAAACATGAATGAAGCAAAGTATCGAAATGCAGCTCAGATCCCCCAGTGTGGTGCACACAGTGCCAACATTGCTGGGACACTTACTACTCCCCTGCAAAGCCACCTTTCCTGGGGTGCTCTCAGCCAGTGAGCGAACATGGTGGGCTACTTCAGACTCAGAATGATACGTGGGACACTTCCGTTAGGTGATTCTGACTGACGAATGACTCATTAACCTTGTCCAGCCTTTCTTAAAAATGATCATCTGCCTAAAACTCTTTGTAACAAAACCTCCTTTCTCTTTCTTCCTGGTTATCAAAGAAAAAGAGAGGAGAGAGAGAGAGAAAGAGAGAGAGAGAGAGAGAGAGAAAGAGAGAGAGAAAGAGAGAGCGAGAGAGAGAGAGAGAGAGAGAGGAGAAGAGAGAAAAGAGAGATATGAATTGCTGTCAGAAGTGACTCTCTTCTATTCCCTTTTATCTTCTACAAGCATTTCATCATGGAATTCATCCTCAGCACTGGCCATCACTTTCTCCACTGAAACCCCTGAACCCCTGAACCCCTGAACAGTGCACACACTGTATCCCTGGTGGGATCCTTAACAGGGTGTTATCACCTAGGTCATAAGAAATTGCCTTCACGTCAGTGAATGTCAATGATGCGCTCTCAAACTCTAACCTCATATTCCCAAATCTAATTGCGTCTTCATATCATGTCTTGTGCATATTCAATTCCTTCTTTAGGATTGCTTCAAAGTGATGCTAGTGATGCTGAGAGTGGTCCAACCATGGAGGAGGAGTTGGAGTTTTAGGACCACTTCACTCTCCTAAGAAACAATTATGATGGTCCCTTGAGGTGTGTTTAATATGGACAACTTCTGAACAGATGCAGGGGCCTAAGTGATGTATATTTCACTGATATTACCCTGGGAAAACTTCTGTTGGAGAAGGTAGAATCTTAAAGGTGCTGAGATTCAGGCTCTTGTGACATACTGGGGAGGTGGGGACAGTGCCTAGCAGGACAGCAAAGCTGTGTGATTCTTACTGAACTGTATTGACACCCTGCAGAGATACTGAGACAATGAGAGCTTTTAACATGTAATTAAAGGTTAAGTGTGAGAGCCAGATGGTCTCTTTGTAGCTTACAGAGACAAGGGCCTCTTTACAAAAACAAACAAAACTAAGCAGCAGACTGAGAACCTCGTAGTTAGAGTCACAGAACTCCAGAAGCATTTGATTGTTCAGCAAAGGCTGCCGGAAACACCTGTTACCCAGGAATATGGGAGAAAGAAACTGAACTGATTGTTCTGGTGAACTGGTCACCCAGACTCCGACACTCTCAGGGATTGTAAGTACACTGTCTTTTCCTAGTAGGAGTCCACATTTGCTCACGCAAGATGTTGCAGAGGCCCTTTTGTATCACGCAGCAGGCATCCTACCTCAGGAGTGCCTTACTTTCCTTTCTTGCCTGCGGTCTCCTAATTAGTGTTAAATTCTGGCAGAAGGACTTGTGCTGGTCACGACAAGCATGAGTAGTGCTGTAAGGGGGTTGCCAGAACTAAGTAGCATGTACCAGCAGGAACTGAGAAAATCCCTGGGATTACACTTTGAGAGTGCATCATTGAAGTTCACTGACCTGAGGGAATTTTCTTATGACATGGATGTTAACACTCTGGTAAGGATGACCATGGTTAGAGTAAGTGCACTGTTGAGGTGTTTCACATGATAACCAGTGCTGAGGATGAAGTGCGTGATTTTTCCCTGGAAGGTGGTAGAAATAAAATAAATCTAAGGTGAGCGGCTATGCTAGAATGGACGGACAATGTCAAACTAGAAAAGCGGCCAAGGAAGTATATTAGATGGGCAGACCAAGAAGACAGGTAACTTACCAAGGCCATCAAGAATATACTGAGGAGAAGGGTAGCACCATCACTACGAAGACCAGTGCTAACTATTATCTGTGGCTCACAGTAGGTGGCCAGAGAGGTGGTCACTAGGTGGGACTTACTAACACCCTTGGGTAGGGTGCCTCTCTATCATTAAGTATTAGAGGTTGAGTGCTAGCACTTACCAGATGCCATGAAACCATAAGTACTGCAATGACCAGCAAGCAAGGATGGAGAAATGGCTCAGAGTACTGACCTGCAGAGGTGGACAGTAGATATCTGTACAGTAGGACAAGTAGATAGATACCCAGACTTCTGTTTAACATCTCCAGCCAGAAAAAAAAATGAGAATGAGGCAGTGAAAGACAGAGAGTAATCATTCCAATAATAATAATAGACCTGAACCAATTTTTCAATCTAGAATCCACTGACTAAAGACAAGAGACATATGGATTCCTAAGAAAAAAGAAACCTCTGATGCTTGTACACTGCAGCAACACATTTAGGCTTCTCTAAAGAGATCCTCAGGCAGGGGTTCTTCAGGGATTTGCACTGAACTTCGCTTTCATAAGGGTTTTTCTATTGGTTTAATGTTCTATTGCCACAATTTCATAATGCTTATAGCAAATTCTTTGAACATAATCCCACATATTCATTTGTATTGGACCATACACATTATACGGCTATTCTTGTCTACAGTTGTTGAGTTGGGTGACTACACTGGATATGGACTGTCTGAGCTGACCCTGACACCAAGAAACACTGAGAGTACTCATGTGCTTGTACTGGGTAAGAGCTACCACAGTCCATGCCACACATGAACTCCTGACTGAAACTTAACTCGCAGTGGGTCTACTGTCTCTGCAGAGCCAGAGAGTGAGCATTTCCTAGCCTCCAGACACTAAGTTGGAAATAATACTCTAGGCAGTTACAGAGATGTTCACTCTGTGTTTTTAACTTGTGGCATAGCTATCAGAATGTGAAAGGCCAGTGGAAATTTCTGCATCTGCCATGTACTAACTCATCCATGGAAGGAAATATAAAGCAATATTATCTTCCAGAAATGTTGTTGGATATTAATGTTATTAAATAGCATAAAGAATGTGGAACTAAAGTGGGAGGAGTAAAATTACTACATCTCTGCTGAATATCCTAATATGGACCTGGAAGAACTCAAATGGATCCTAAAGACTGACTGTAGAGTTTTGCAACTCAGTCAAGTAATAATCTGATTTCAGCCTCTATGGGGAGATAGTATTGATTGATAATAACAGGCACATGATATGTAGTGATTGATTTAGTGAATGCAGTCTTATTTATTTTGCTGCTAAAGATGGTTCATGAATAGCATACTCATATGGAACATCTAACAGTGTTCATTTATAGTTCCTCAGGGATGTATTATCTCTTTCAGTTTGCTTTATTATGGACTGTAGATATCAGGGTTGCTTGGTCGATCCATAGAACATCACACTACATACTGCCTTACATCATACTCCTGGATTTTCAGTGAAGTCTTAAGGATTCAGTAGTCAGAAGATTGGTAGAATATGGCTTCCAGGGTAAAAGAAAAATGTTTTTGTTTTGTATGCCCAACCACAAAGAAGGAAAGAGAGAGGCTCTTATCTATTTTTGAGCTCTGGAAGCAAAACATTCAATGATAAGAATGGTCTTCTGGCCCATATATTAGGTGACAAGGACAGATTCAGGTGTCTGGTAGAAAATGATGCAGAATGAAGCTTAAAGAAAGCCTCAGTAGGGAAATCACATGGCAGACCCTGAAATTCTGGAGCAAGTCCAAGCTATTGACTGTACAGAAAATAGTACAACTTTTTTGTAAAATAGCTTACAGTAGAATTGGAAGCTTAATATTAAAGACCGTAAGACCCTATTTCTAGAATTGCCTATCATAAATTGGGTTATGTCTTAGTTACTTTTTACTCATTGCTGGGGCAAAATACCTGACACTCAAAATGAAGGAAGGAAAGGTTTACTTCTTACAGTACTTGGAGGTTTCACTCCATGCTCAGTTGGCTACAAGGCAGGATGGCATGGCGGGGAAGCCATTCTCTGTGGCTGCAAACAGCAAGCCTTAAACTGGCAAGAGAGAGAGACACACCTTCTTCCCCTTGTTTTTTTTATTTTTTTAAATTTTTTTATTTTAAAGAGAATAAAACAAAAGAGGGCAGAACAGAGCAGATCGGAACTGGACAACATAGGCAACATAGTACTTTACATTAAAACAACCAGACATTAACAGTAGCTATCACAATATCTCTTTCTCTGCTATAGTTGAGCATAGTTTCAAATACAATAATATCAAACATAACAAAATAGTATAAAACCATTCAAAGAGTGAAAGAATTACAGGGCATTCTGAACTGAATAACAGAGAATGATCAATGGGTACTATAATATCTCATTTTTGATAAAA